>VXAD01002573.1:0-28256 GCA_013399195.1 Dicrurus megarhynchus
GAGGAGCAGAGAAGCAAGCCGGCTGGCCCTGTTCACAGTGCCAGAGGAAAAAAAAACCGAGGGGAAACAAAAGAGGGTCAAAAAGCACAGGGCAACAGGACCTCAAGTCAGACCCACCGTGCCGTGTGGCAGCTGTGTTGATCACCCCACACAGAGGAAGAGCAGCCCCTGGCCCCCAACCCCTGCAGGATCCCGGGCCGCTGTTTGTCCATCGTGACATTCCCAAGCTGGGGTTGGGGGCAGTGGTACTTCCAGACACAAAACAAAAACAAAATGGTTATGGGATACAAACCATCCCCAAGACAGTGAGGGAAAAGAGGGGGGAAAAGAGAAATAAATAAAGCAAAAATATCTTCAGCTAACAGAACTGTAATGTGACGTGAGCTATAGTACAAATGTGAGTAGAGTGGCTACGTTTCATGCTGTATATATATCTACATTATCTATTTTGTTGCAATGAACTCCTACAATCAAATATGATAGAATCATAGAAAGTCTTGGGTCAGAAGGGATCATCCAGTTCCAACACCTGGCAATGGACAGGGAACCCTCCACTAGAGCAGGTTGTTCAGAGTCCCATTCCACCCATATGTGCATCTATCTATAGTATGCTCCCCAGAAATTAAATGTTCTGTACTCAAATGGTGCTGCATATAAAAGCCAAGACTTGTGCAAACATAGAAGTTTAGCATTAAGAATCATTTACCTTATGACCTTCACACTCTTTCTGATTACACTGTTAATTTTAATGTAAATGCCTATTTGTATTCTGAAAAAGATATTTCAATATTTGTGTTGTTTATAGCTGAAGTAGGGAAACACTTTATGGAAAGCAATTTGTTCAATTTAATTCTTCAGTTGCCCATGAATGTTCCATACTTATCATTAAATTTATTTAATATTAAAAATTAGTGCTGAAAATAAGTTAGTATATAATTCTTGGTTTATAATAAATTTCTAAGCACTTCATTGCAGAGATCTCAGATTCTACAGTTTAAAATTATGTACAGATCACATGCCATAAATTCTGTCTCTATTTTACATAAGAAATTCTGTAATTATCCAAGCATTTTTCTGGGCAAATGTATCAGAACACATGCATAAAGTGAATGTAAGAGTACTCACATACTGTCACCCTTAATGAGAGCAGAAAGACTCCACCCATATCTTTAGATAAAAGAATGTGATTCCACAAACTGAGTGGTCCAGAATAATTCTTTGGGTTAAAACAGAGGGGCAAGAGTTTTTACAGGATTCACTTGGTATCTAATACTTCCTTCTGCCCTCAAGTGGTAGTGACTTCAAAAAACACATGATCTGGAAAAAATTATGCTCCTAACAAGGACCAAATTCCTACAGACACACAAACTATGTAAAAGTATAGCTGAAAATTATGTCCATAGGAAACTTTTAGACTAAAAGTGCATGAAATTCATAGAATGTTTTTCCCAATTAATAGGGCCCACATGGGAGGATTTGCCAGAACAAAAATAGACATGTACATTGCAAAAGTCTAGGTCTGAGATGCTTTCACTAGGAACTCATCATACTCCATGGAGATGAGTGGCATTGATGCCTAAAGATTTTTAAAAAATTTTTTTATATATTTTTTGTGTATTTGTAGCCTTGAAGATTTTTAATATATTGTTGTTTGATTTCTAGGACTTTTCCTGCCCTTTTGCACAATAAGCTAACCCTTACTAACATATTCTTCAAATTCTGTTTATTCTTATACTTAAGAAGAGAATTTCTGATAAGGATGTCTTGTTTTCCACCAGAACTTAAGAGACATAACAAGAAATGGGGCAAAGAAGTCCCTGAACCATCTCCAAGGGGCTGACCCAAGGGTGGGTTCCCGGGGCAACTGATCTCCTACTGGATGTACCTACTAGATATACTAGTTAATTAACCTTATAAAAATGGTAGAAATCCTTTATCACATGCACACAGAGACATATTTGTGCATCTGAAAGCCTCCATTAAAGAGTTGCTTTTTATTTTACTACTTTAACACTGTTGCAAGTTTTGTCTTTTGATTTTAGGCAACAGTATAACAATGGACTACACATCTCACCCTAAAGTGAGATGCACATAAAAGCGAGTCAGATGATTTATGTCCATTAGATTTAAGCACATAAATTGCAGACACTGTAGATAAAATGAATCCTATCCCATATTAATAAGGAAACTTGTGACTCTGAAAGCCCCACTACTAAGTACCCTTCAGCAAGTACAAACACATTTCTTGGATCATTTTATGGGTTCTGCTTGCCCACAAATAGAAACCTTCATGCCAGAGAAAAATACATTTTTGTAACATGTTCAGATGGACTAAACAGGAAGAAGGCTTCAGATTTTTCCTTGAGATAAATAAACTTAATTAGAATTCAGAGGAACGCTTTTTAACTTCTTTCTTATTAAGTGATAGAAACTTCTCCATTTATGGAAAAAGCGTACATCTTCTAATGTAAAAAAATATGGAAACAAGATGGTTTGGCATACATTTCTTAACTCTGTTTCATCAAGCTTCTATTCTTTGTGTAAGTACTCAAGTTGCTACATGAGCAAATCTTACAAAAATAATAACTATCATTAAACTGCTCATTTAAACAGTTGATTCAAGTGGAATATCACGGTTCTCTAGTCTGCCAGATAAGCACTCAGGAAGTGTTGCTTTGTATGTTGCCCTTCTTTTAAATCCTAAAGAATCCCATGACTTGCATAATAAGCAGCTTTACATTTTAAACTCAACGAGCAGAGATAACTGAAGCAAAGGAGAAATCTGTCATTGAAAGAATAAACATCTCTGTTGATGCTTCATTGTTGAAAGGCTTTCTTGAATAAAACCAAAATATTTTCTTGCTTTGAGACACAAATGTATTTCCAAATCTCACAGTGATCAGAACAAAAAATGAGTTCAAGTCCAAGAAGCATGGAGTACCTCTGTAAAAGGAAACCCTGTAAACAAAGGATATTCTGTTTCAAAGTATTATCACAATGAAAATTAAAGACTCTGGCATATTTACCCATATGAATTCACATCTAAGTCAGTCCACAAATACCTTCATTGCATACTTAAATAAAAGGATACAAGGAGTTTATAAGCAAATAGTAGATTATACTGTTGATTAAATAGGGTGCTACAGTTTGGGATTGAAGATAGGTTGCTTTCAGCACTTGCCTCAACTATAGAATCACAGAGTGATTTGTGTTGGAAGAGACCTCAAAGCTTATCTTGTTCCAACCTCCCTGCCATGGGCAGGGACACCTTCCACTGGACCAGGTTGCTCAGAGGTCCATCCAGTCTAGGCTTGAACACTTCCAGGGATGGGGCATCCACAGCTTCTCTATTCCAGTGTCTCACCACCCTCACAGGGAAGAATTTCTTCCTACTATCCAGTCTAAACCTGCCCTCTTCAGTTTGAAGCCATTTCCCTTTGTCCTATCACTACATGCCCTTGCAAAAAGTCCCTCCCCAGATGCCTTGAAGCCCATTTAGATACTGGAGGGTGTTATCAGGTCTCCCCAGAGCCTGTTTTCATAGGAGAGGTGTTCCAGTCCTCTGATCATCAAAAGAAAACAACAGAAAAATTGAGAGTAGACCTAAAGAGCATTTGCACAGCAACTCTACAGTGAGAAAAGACTCCAAATGAGTAAACTTTAACAGCAATCTCACATTTCAGTTACTTTCCTTTACTTGCACACTGCAGGGTCACTGTAACTATAATTGTTTGCATACATTTACATGACTGAGCAAGAGCTAGAGAGAAAGATTCCAATTTCAGCCATTTCTTAGCAAGGAATGATCATACAGTCATTTATGATCATACCGTCATTGATTTACACCTGTAAATTGAGACATAAACTGCCCGAAAACCCAGCAAACCAACACACACAAATACACCCAAGAAAACAAACCTACTGTGGTAAAAATAGTTCATAAATGAATTTTGAAGACAGATGATTCTTTTGTAGCTAAAGGGAGCATTTATGACTCACTGTGAAGAAAAAAGGATTTCTCCACAGTCTCCATTGCATCACCCACTGAACATTTTCTGTGAAAATAATTCCTCCCTTTCTCAAATTTGGTGCAGTATCTATTAGCAAAATATCAATTTTTTAGAGAAATACAGTAAGTCAGAAGATGTTATGCTTGAAAAATATTAGTTCTAAACTAAAAGGCTGCCTTTTCCAGTTCTCCTTTACAGCCTTGGCATAAAGGTAACAATCTCAGGGTCCTTATTTAGGCTTTTACTGCATTTTAAAATAAAGAGTAGCAGTACAAGGTCTGGTAGGAAATATTGCCCATGGTGAAGATTCCAAAGGCTTTGACTTGTTATTAGAATCTAAAATTAAAATCTTCACGTTGTAAGCAAATTTGCCCAGGAGGAACACAATATTACTTTTAGTTATGTTTATAAGCTGGTTATGCATCAATGGGGTATGGAGGACTTTTCTATTTGCAATGACTTCTCCATAGGTATTGTCAATGCGCATGTAACTAACTCATTAAAACTATACAGAAGTGTGAGTGCAGGACTAAATGTCTGTATTTTGTACCTGAAGAAAAAAGGTTATTGAATATCTTGAAGATCACTGAAACATTGTTCTGCTTGAAAAACTGGAGGAACAGTAGGAAGGACTTTATATATCCTTTATAAATATCTTTCATATGCAAAGTAGGACATATGAGAGTATTGCAATGAGCACCATGTGCTTAACATTCGTACACAGGAGTGGTGCAAGGTAACCATCATTCACCACCCAAGTAAATCACTTGGAGAACTAGCTTTAATCCAGTACTGGTATGATAAGCATCAAAGAAAAGATTCATTATTCTTTCTGTGGGTTTCACTCATATAAATTTTAGAGGTCTTTTGCTATGTATAACTAACTCTTGTAATTCATCTCCTCCATAGATAAGCAAACCCATTCTCCAAAGCAGGAAAACGTACCAAGTTTCTCTGAATTTGAAAGGCATTGCTTTTAAAGAGTTTTACTTAAACACATTCACCACAATTCCTTCTTCCCCAGTAGGTAATTTCTCAGAAGAATTTGGCTGACTAATTGGTCTCACCTTTGATTCTAGAGAAGCTCAGCTCCAGAGTGTTTATCCAGCAGTTAAAACACAGAGACCATTATCCAGTCTCTGCATGATAGTTAGCCCAACTTCTAAGGGGCCTCAACTGCTTTCCTTCTTAAAGAAGAAGCCAAATATTGTGATATAACTTTAGAAAAATATCTTAATTAAATCTTGGGAAGTACAGAATACCCAGGAGACTAGAAATGCGTACGATCAAAATCGAGTTTACACAAAAGAGGAATTGCTAAAATTGCTGAAAATTGCAATTAAAAAGATGAAATAGTTGTAAAAGAGAAAGAATGTGAGTTCATGCTTTCCTTCTGTGGAAACATTTGTTTTTATGAATCTGCTCACACAGTACTGTGTAAGTTGAAACATTTCAATGAAGTTAAAACATCATTTCTACCATTGTGTATACACAAGACCAAAAAAACTCACTTCACATCCTTCAATGCTGTGTTCAACTGTGTAAATTACACAGGTTTAAGGAATACAGTGGAAGCTCTTCTTTTCCTAATAGATGGAGGTTTCAGAAAATTTAGGAAAAACTGATTAAATAAGGTATACATTTCTCTTTACTAGCAAAACCCAATCTATTGTGAAATTGCAGCATTTTAAAAATAAGTAATAAATCTCTTATAATCACTGAATAAATGCAGGGGTTTAATATTGAGTATTAATGTCTATTTCTTTTCTTGGTGTATGACCTGAAGACAGTACAATTCAAGGTACAACTTTATTACAGCTAAACAGTAAAATAAATCTTGTTAATGAGAATTTGCTTGAACCCTCTTCTGAGTCATATATTGAGATATAAGTGCTTCCCTGAAACATTACCTTGCAGTAACTATTCATCCTCCTGAAACATAAATTCTGCAAATTATTTTCAGATGGGCTAAAATGTAGCTCAATCAGCAAAAAATGAGCAGTTCAAATAATGGAAAGGAGGGATGATTTAAAAAAAAAGTGGACCTTGCAAATTTGCAAATAATATAATCACAGGGAATCTGCCTGGTACTGCCTGTTCATAGCCTTGATTGTCTTAGCAAGATTATACCCTTGGAATGACACTTAAGAGCTTGAAGAGAGAATAAGGCATCTCCATGGCAGCTACTAAGACAGAACTTTTACATATAACAAGAAAATAACAATCTTTTACTAGGTAAGTACATCCTTGCCTAGGGTAGAAAGGCACAGCAATCAAAACCAAAGAGTCAGCTTGGAACATGACAGACAAAGAAGGAAGCTGCAACACCACTAGAGTTTTTATGAGCTTGTATTGTACCAGGGTCTGTACAAACTTCACAGAAGAATATTCCTACCCTATTAAAAATTATCAAATAATGAAGGAAACAGGCAGAGGAAGAAGCAAGTAAATATTGCAATTACACAGAGACACAGGAAATTTTTATTAGGCTAGTCATGAAAGCCAGGTATGCAGATCATCATAGTAGTTTCTAACTTCTGAACGGGAAAAGAATAGAGCCTCTCCTCAGAGTACGAACACTACAATGTCAATGTTAATGACTATTCACTGGTTGTAAAGCAACAGTGTTTCCATACCACACTATTGCTTACCACATCAAATTTAAAATTTTCTACTAAAAATGAATTACAGATGTACATTCCCAATTCCCAGACACAGTTCTCACTGGGTCTAATCTGCACCACCTGCAGATGCAAAGGATCCACAAAGGAGAAAAAATTCCTTTTCATACAGAAAACACTGTCCTTAACACTTAAGAGACAGGGAAATATACCAAGAAAATAACATTGGAATGTGAATCCAAGCAACTTCTTTGGAAAGCCTTTAGCTTCTAACAAACCTCTTATGAACTTCCAGATTTCAGCAGCCTTTGAGAGCCAGAGGATAAACCACGCAAATAAATGGTTGTGCTACCCACACCTACTGACTTTTTTAACTGTCCAACCTTTATTTAGTATTTCAACCAATTTTGAATGACCCTCCAGATGTTCACTTATCTGCTTTGTCAGGTCCCATTCCTGTAACAAGAATTTTGGCTTCCAGAACTAAGGGATTGCTCCCAAGAGTACCTACAAGAAATGGTCCTTACCACAAGCTAATCGTTAAACCGAACCAGGAGTGTAGTAGCTGTACTGATCCAAAATGATGACAAAGACCTTCTGAAAATCAGAGACAGCTGAGAGTTTGTACCCAAATATATTCCCAGACATGTTCAGTTCACTGGCACTAAATATGCTGTGTTTCAGTACTGTGTGACTTGTCCAAGGAAGATACAGGATACTGTTTAACAAATAAGCAGGAAATTCTGTAAGAGGAAAGTAAGTGAATTATAATCATCAGGGTTTGTAGGGAAATGGGGAAATTCTTTCTTTTGAAAGAGGAAACAGACACAAAAAATTCTTGTAGCACATTCAGCCAAGCTTACTGAGGTGAACATATGTTTTCCATACTCCTCCCTCAAAGCACACGGAGATCCTGCCAGCAAAGTTCAGAAATTATGTTTTGTTTAACTACTACTTTACCATAAACTTACCTCATCAAAGCTTTTTATATTCACAGCAATAAGGTCAGGCCTTACTTGCTAATGTAAATCCAGAAAAAGCATCACCGAAACCTATAGATATGGTTTGTGCATGCAAATCACATACATTCTTAATACTCACTTGTTTACCTAACTCAGGAATTTAAGTTCATACAAAGAAGGGGCAATGAAAAGCTCAAAAGGAAAAAAATATATCACATATGCAAAATAAATTATATAGGAGATATTAATTTGTAGAGTCAAGCTAGAATTAGGATTTAAATGGTCATTGAAATATATATGTAAGATTTTTTTCTGTCCTTTGTGTACTATAAGAGATTTGAGAACAGTATGGCATTTGGGACTGCGGTTTTGGTCTTAGAGCTATTAAAATATATAAGAAAAATTACTCGTGTAGCTATTATGGGCATTCGTGGGAGAAGTTATTTGAATTTCCACATAGTTTGGAAACATTTGCAATTATTTTGTTTTATTTAGAACTCATGTTTCATGAAATATAATTACAATGAAGAAGTTGTTTCATATTTAAATTTGACCATTTGTAATTTTTGTTTAAAACCTGGATATTGAAGATAAAATAATAGATAACAGGATTATTTCAATGTATTGACAATGGTTATTACGATTACAACTGAGTTTTGTTTCTGTAGCAGTTTTTATTCCAGAATTGCAACATGTTAATTACAGCTTCTGTTCAAAAAAGCCTTTGCCTCCAGGAAGGCTGCTTAGCACATGTTTAGTGAGATTTATGCATGAGTTTAAATTTATGTTCATTTTAATGTGGTTTCCTGAACAGTGGTGTGACTTTAGCACATAAGTAAGAGAGGTTTTTTGCTTTACAATTAACTAAACTTCACAATGTCCCTGAGGTCTTCTCGACTCACATCTCTGTAATGAATTTTGCTCTACTGTAATTCAGAGAAATTGAACACAGACAGATCCAGATACACATTTTTCTTTAATTTGGGGCAGATTTTAGACCTGGGATTTTTTCAGACCTAGGATTTCTCTGAAAAAGATCACTTAACTGTGCAAAAGTGGAAACACAAAACCAAATCTGAGGTTACTCATTTCCTGGTTCTTTCAGATTTGGCTCTAAAATTGCAGAAAATTAGCTTGCTGTAGGAACATTAGCTCTCTGGTCACAATGCCAGTAAGTCATTACAGCTTCACAAAGTCAACAAACACATAGCAAGGATACAAAACCTTCAAAGGACATAAAGAGACGTAAACCTATGCTCTATTCTGTCACTGTTAGACATGATTCAGGAGCTTCCCTTTAGCTTATGAGTCCTGTGCAGAGTGATTTAACCAAGTAACATGTCTAAACCAGACAGTTCCATTCCCAGTACCAGGAACCCAGTAGACACAGCCCTGATCTCCTCTAGAGGTGGACAAACACATTAACCAAAGAATCATAGAATAGTTTGTATCAAAAGTACTTTTAAAGGCTATCTAGTCCAACCTCCCAACCATGAGCAGGAACATCTAGACCAGGTTTTTTAGAGCCCCCAGCAATGAATCAGAGTCAACCTCCTAAATCTCATCAAGATGGCACTTCTTTTCCTTTTTCAAAATGTAACTTGATGACTATTGCAGACAATCGTAAGAAAGGTTGGATAGTGAGCAAAGGGAATGAAAAATCCACTCTCCAGCACTTGGTCTGGTTGGTGATTGCCCAGCTCTCTAATTTATCAAGGTTTTTCTGCTGAGCCTCTCTGCCCTTGAGGGTGTTGACAGCTCCTCACAATTTAGTGTCATCAGCAAATTTATCTTCGAGTCCTGCATCCAGGTTGTTAGAAGTTGTTGAAGAGCACAGGGTGGAGGATAGAGCTCTGTAACCCCACTAGTGACTGGACACCAACCTGATGTCACCCCATTCCCTCTATGCATATGGAAGGTTTCTCAAAGGAAAATCAACTCTGTTGGAAAAATCCTGCTGATGATAAGCAGAAAATAAGTAATGTAATAGTAACCAACCCATTGTCGTGAATGAGGGCACAGACTCTTGCTTCTTCCAAAGAGAATCAAGTTTATTGCCATCAAGCAAGGCCTTATATACTGTTGTCCCGGTTTTAGAGACAAAATTTTTAGGAGACGCTCTGGAGTGAGCACCTCCTCCCAAGGGAAAGGGGCCTCCCCCTTTCCTCCACCAAAGGGGGAAAATTAACAACAGCAATGAAAGTGGAAGAAAAAAACCCTGAACTATTTCTTAACACAAAACACAACCGGGAGAACAAAAAAAAGGGAGAAAAAGGAAAGGATGCCCGGGAGGAGCCGGTAAGTGGTCACCCCCCACCCCCAGTCTCCGGGAAGGGGAGTCCACACAGCAGGCTGCTGGAGAAGGGCAGATGGAAACCTTGGAACGCTGCTTCAGCGCCGATTCTCCTCCTCACAGCAGGCGATGCTCGTGTCTTCCTCGGGGTTCGGACCGGCGGGGCCACCCCGCAGGCCCACCGGGGCCACCCCACAGGCCCCCCGGGCAGGAGATAAGGGAAGGAAAGCAGGGAGGGCAGGGGGAGAAAGAGGGGAAAACAAACAAAACCTTTCCTAAGCCTCGGGAACAACCAAAGCCCCAAAAGAGAGAGAGAGCAGCGCAGCGGTGCCGGTGCCCTCCCTGCCCCCAGCCCGGCTCCAGCCGCTCCCCCCGGGCCGTGGGGCGGAGCCGTTGAACTGCGCTGCACCTGGGGCCTCGCGGCTCCAGCCCCGCGCCCCGGGCCCGCCTGAAAGATACAGGGACTGGGGCACTAAGCAGGCGGCTGTGGAATAAAGGAGCCTCGTAACATCACCCCAGGACAACTGTACAACTAGGTAAGGCTTTTATACTGTGCTAAAAATACTCTGGCTAAAATTATACTTGTTAACATTCTTGTGAACTAAAACACATATTGGCAGCATACCACCTCCTGTGTTGCTGTCCACGTGTCCTGTTGACCAATCAGCACTCTGATAATGCGGTGTCCACGCGCAGGTTACATAACTTGCTTTTAGTCTTCATGTCTGCTGTACATTTCCCAAAGTGCTTTTCGTGAACAGAAGTGAACAAAGGCCCTTTCTTCTATAAGACTTTTCTTGTCTCCTACAACCCATGGCATTTAAGCACTTTGAATCAAGTATATTTGTACATGCGAATTTCAAACATACTGGAAAAGTGGTGATAATTCCTATTTTCTTGAGGATTAACAAACACCATGAGGTAGGAACCAGGCAGAAGAGAGGAGATGGATTTCTGACAAACTCTACCAACAGTTCCTTACTGATTTAACAGTTCTGAATAAAAGCTCATTACCCAGTGCTAAGCACCAATACACACCAAGGTATTTCTACTTCTTATTCTAGTTTGCACAAAGGAAGCAGTTGGTAGCCCACAAAACTTTACACTAACTTATCAAAACTTTACACTATTTATATGCCTCAACAAACAGAGGCATCAGCATTCATTGGTTACAGATTACATAACTTTTTCATTAGTTAATACTCAAAACCCTGTTTGCTTGCTGTATCTCTTGCTTCTAATGTTAATTAGTCCTCATGTGCAGTTCCTTCCTCCATTTGACTCAGGGGCTCATTTTTAGTCGGTGGTCAACCAGTCGGTCGCTGCAATCTCCCACTGCCATCATTATCTTTTCTTCAGGTACTGCTCAGTTCTGCTCACTTCATTCCTGGTGGCTCTCATCCAGACAGCCCATTCATCTTAGGATTCACTTCCCTATTTCATAAAACAAAGAATTAGCTAAGTAATTGCTTAATCAGCTCTGCCTAGCTATAACTACTGATTAACAACTAAAAAAAAAAAAAATTGCAAATTTTGATTCAAGTCTTGAGGGCTCAAACCTTGAGGGGATTGATATTACAACCACTGGGAGTATAGCAGAGTACTCATTCAGTGCAAAACCTAATGCATAAAATTGTTGAAAAGCACTAGAGGTTTTGTCATTTCAAACCACAACTCTTGGCTGTCCCAGGAGCACAAAGGGCTGGTGGGAAGCAGGGAGCAAGCAGCACAGCACAATGTTTATTAAGCTAACATCTGGGTTCTGTCCTGACTTCAGTTTTTAATTTCAGAACTGAGCCTCAAGCAGTGTGTCATTACTTTTCTCATACTGGAGTAAGAACAACAGAGATAATCACAACAAAACCATTTCTGCAGAAAATCTCATTTCCCACAGTAGAATGCAAGTCACCTTGTTAGTGTCACTAACACTCACAGTTTGAAAATCCATCTGCTCTAGATATAATAAAAATTTGAAAACATGGACTTTCTGTGAAGCTGGCAGCCACATTCTCTACTCAAAAAGTTAATAGGATCTTGAACAGACAGTTATTTTTCTGAATATGGTATTCAAAGAGGGTACTTGAGAGGTCCTTTCCATTCGGGATATAGTTCTGGTGCATCTGGCAGTGAAAGGTGAATTAGAGATTAGCATTAACTCTGGTTTGTCACTGGTATCTCTCAATGTGACAGATTTAATGCTTTCCCATGACCTGAGCACACAAATCTACAGGCTCTCAGAGATGGCAGCCTGCCTTCTGAAGCCCTCAAACAGCTTTAGATCTGAAGGGAAAAGATGATAACAGAGCATTCTCACCTCTTTCAACACTTCTTCAATACTTTGAAAGAGAGACAGATTGAAGACCAAAATGCCAGCTGGAGAGACCTGGACATTGACGAAGTTATTAAATCTGAGGTTTGTGGATTTTTGGTTATTTTCCAGGTGTCTAGTGCTCTGGTTGAGTTACTGAAGAACAATCCAAATGCCCTGACACCCCAAACTCAGATGCTGCCATGAAACTCCTACTGTATTGCAGATACTTTGACTGGCTTCAGAAAATCAGAAACTGCTCTGATTTGTGACAACAGCAAAACATTATTTTGCAGTAAACTTAATAAAGGCATACTAAAACCATTATTAATACATTAGTTATAATTAAATTACCAATTTATTAGTATTGAAAACCTGGCATTGTATGTTATTTCTTATGCTATTATAAATAATAATAAATATTTAGCTTTATAAAGCTGCACACTGGCAGAAGATGCTTTCTTAAATATTAGTTTTGCTTGACATCAAAAGCAGGAAGTCTAAATTGTTTCCCACCAAGAACATCCTGGAAACTCTCTCTGGGAATTGCAGCCCCCTCAGAAATACCACACTCCATCACAGAACACTTATTTAAAACACTTGGAAGAACGTGAGGCTGACACAATGTATGAGAACATTCCTGCAGTCTGCCCAGCTTGCTCTTTTGCCATCTTGATGTCATTTGCCATCTTGCCAAGACATTCATTCCACCTTTCACACCATTATTCATAATGAGATTTATTATTTTTGTTTGAACACTATGATCAGCATGCTTTTGCAGAGTAATCGTTGATCCTTTTAGATTTGTGTTCACAGAGGTGTCTTGAACTAATGGGAGCTGGCAGATGATGCCTTCAGTGACCAGGAGGTTGTCCTAAACACTACAATCAAATAGCAGGTCTGATGACGATTTGGCATGTATTTTTTTTTCTGAATTGAATTAAGTCCAGGTTGGCCAGAGCTCTGAGCAACCTGGTCCAGTGAAAGGAGTCCCTGCCCATGCCAGGGGGGTTGGAACAAGAGGATCTTGAATTCAATTCACTTCCAATTCAAACCATTCTATGATTCTATGAAAATAATGTCATTTTACCAAGCCAGTCCCAAAGACAGGAAGGCCTCTCAGCAGCAGGAAACCTCTCCATGGAATTCTAGCAGACCAAAAAAAAAGTGTTAAATTAAATCCAGCCAGCAAGGACAAAAGAATGCAACAGTAAGTCTTTCTTGCCATGAACTGTAAAAAGATGGAGGGAAGCAGTATCGTGGCCATATACTGCACTGTCCTAGGAGCTAATGCCATCCTGCAATCCTAAAAGGTGGTGGAGCCTGTTATGGAGATACCACTTCTGAAGTATGACATGTGAGATGCATGTTCATGAAGGACTGAGGAACATCGGGGGGAAATGTTACTGCAAGTTCAGCTTGGCTGTATCATTCCTCTGCCTCCATCAATGGCACTGAAGGAGATGTAACACTAAGCTTTGGCCTGCTTTGGTATGTCCATTCTTATGTTCAAACTTACACACTTTCAGGATTTTTTAGCAGGGATTTAATTTTCCTGAAGTGCTTCTTTCTTTCTTTTTTTGAATAGTGAGGCTCATCAGACTGCTGTCAGCTAACATTTTTCTGTCTCTCAACGATCCATCAGCTGATATTCTTCCCTGAAAGCCTTTCAAAGTATCTGAAAGATATGCCTAGGCTTCATAGGCATTTCATCTTTCAAATCTGGCTTCCGTATTACCTACAGTTTTTGAAAAGCCACTTTCTACTATAATTTCTTTTGTTATTTTTAATAGAGGCTACTTCTGCACAGCAAGCTTTTGAACTCACACTTATTAGATAGTTATGTTCTGGGATATCTGCACAGATGTGTGAGGAAAGATCTCCCTGGAAGCTCTAAGGCATATTCACTCACCATGGATATTTCATCTGTTTCAGTATATAACAGATAGCTCTGGGATGGAAACTAGGTGAAGATGGTTCTGAAAAACTGCATCTCCTTCCCCTGGCAGAAGGGTCTCTCAATCCCTGTAAAACAGAAAGGCAAGACCTCAAACTGCAGCAGCTAAACCTACCCAAGCTTTCAGTCAGAGCCCTCTTTTAGGAAGCCTCACTCCTAGATCCTAGAAAAGCTCACGTATTTAAAGGGATATGAAACAAAATTGTTGTTGCTGCCTAATTTTCAAGGCCATGAGCAAAAGGTTTCTTAGGGGCCTTGAAGAAAATGTCAGGGTATAGAGGATTTTTTCCTAAAAACCTTTTTGTCCAGATGAAAGTTTACTGCTCTCAACCTGCACTGAAAACAAAAATAATGCATGAACTATAACAACCCCAAGGCACAAGAAGAAAAAAAAAATAGAAAGAAATAATTCACCACAACGTTAGAGAAACACAACACAAAAATTACAGTAATGTAACGTAACAGTGTGTAAGAAAGAAAAATTGATGGATTAGCTAGGACTGGATCAACATGTGACACCAGTGTGGCCTGACCCTTAGAGCAGAGGTGTACAAACAGCAAATTACTATCGCTATCCCGGGCTCTGCAGCTTCTGTGCCAGAGCGTGAGGTGTTGCACACACTCACACACGTGTGCACACACAAACGCATGGATAGCTTCAGTAATATGGGTCGACGGCAAAGAGGTAGGAAGGGTCTTTGCGTGGAGTTCCACAGGAGCAGTTTATTACTTCCACGCTGTGAAGAATTCCAGAGGCAAAGACGAGAACAATGCAAAGCTTAGGTTTAAGTACAGGAGTGGGGCATGCGCCAGGGACCAATGGTCTGAGGGCACAGGGGCGGTACAAAGGCGGGACTAGGAAATGGGACCAATGGGGAAGCTCTGGGGGAGTGGTGAGGGGCAAAGGCCAATGGGGGGAACTTGGACTAGAGAACTTTCTAGGATGTGAAACATATAAGGTAGCAAGGAGGTGGGGCGGCCAGTGGCAAACCAGGATCAAAGAACTGGGGTACATTACCATAACAGAACAAAACATTCTGGGACAGGCTTCTCTTCTCACCCTAACCGCCAGAAGTCTCTGGTACCAGGGACTGTCTTACCCGAGAACTCTCTTTGTCCCTTGTTCCACAGGCTAAGCAGGCACCACAAATTATTGCCAAAAGCAGCTTGTGATCAACTGCCACGAACAGTTAATTTGCTAGAGTGGAAGAGGAAGGGTGAGACAAGATTCATGTGTGGGAGAAGACCATGCATATTTCTGGGAGGTACAGTGCTAGCCAAACTGCCAGGGCTGGGCAGGCAACTTCAGCGTACATTCTTTGACATGATTCAGAGACTTTTCAATGGCACAGATAATGTCTGAGGCATGTAGGAGAAGGAAAATAAACCCAAAAGTTTCTGCATACAGATATAAAGACAACAGCCTGCACTTGGAGTGGGCCAAGGAAAATGACTGTGAAATGATACATACTACATGAGGTAACTGGTTTTTGCATGCACAGTGTGTCTGGACAAATTCCCATTGGAACAAGAAAATGCTGAGCACGTTCCACCATTATTGTTTTATATATTCAGTATCAAGTGAGAGACTAAAGAGCCTGATATTATATCTGAGAACAGATAACTACCTATGACATTTTAGGCTGGACAGGGGATGCACTGTAAAAGTACTTGTCCCATACACTGAAACAGCCGATGTTCCAAGGTCAGTGGATTGCAAAGAATGACTTCAGAGATGTCTGAGAGAAAGTTACTTGGAAAGAAAGCCATTATCAGCAGGTCATAGTAAATGTTTGTGCTATATCCCAAAGTGAAGAGGGCAAAGAGGATCCCTAAAGACGTTTCAAATACCATTCATGGTTGCACATTATGATGTCATAGATTTATGATCCCCATAAGTGGATATCACACCCCAGTTGGTCTTTGGAGCTGCTCACAAGGTAACACAGTAACAGCACTGCTCAGCATTTACATCACTGCCTTCAAGCTGGATATGAACCACAGATATGAATGATATATTTGCATATAAGGAGGATACGTACTTAGTCCAAACAAAGTTTTAAATGATAGAAGACAACCAATTGAAGTATAGCTTTCCCTATATGCTTAACTGCGTTACTTAAACAAGTTGTGTTTCTCTATGGTGAAGCTGATATAGTCACACACACTGGAATGACACTAGTTAGAGGAATAAAAAATTCACTTCCCCTAAGAGCAAGTCCTCCTGTGAGTCAAGTTAGTCTATAATAAATTTAGAATTTATCAGATGCCCTTAGAGGTTGCAATTTTGTTAGCAAGTAAGAAATCTCCTTGAGATTATGATATTGGGAACCTAATTGTAACCAAATGCAATTATATTGCATTGCATTATATACTATATATTATTGGGTGTTTTTAGATACTCTCCAGTTAAATATCAACAACATTTCCATTACAATATTATTTTATTCTTGTTGGAGGTTAGGATTTTTCCTTTTTTTTCTTTCTCTCTGGAAATTTTTCTCCCATTTGTTGCCCAAGAGATGGGAACAACGATACTTAAGAGAGACAAAAGATGTGGCCAGGATGGGGAGGAGGGGGGAAGGGGTGCAGCTGGCTGCAGTCTCTTAGCTGGGGAGTGAGCTTGGTGGCTGGGGAGTTCTCTCTTGGGAAGTGTCAAGATTCCGTGACACTTGGCAGGGGGTCAGAGGCTGGGCTCAGCTCGCTTTGTCTCTCTCTCTGCGGTCGGAGGGCAGATGGCGGTGGTCTTGGTGCTGGACTGCTGCTGCAGGGACAATTTGCTGCTATTGTGGAGTTCTATCCTTCACTGCTTCTCCTGCCGTGGGTCAGCCTTTGCTCGCAAGAGCAGCTGTTGAACTGGGACATTTTCAACACTCGACCTTACTGGGAGGACTCTCACCATCTGCTTGGGTGCCTCAGGGGAAACCTGGGGCCCGACCCCCTTCCATCTCTGGAGGGAGTACCTTCTGGCTGTTTGCAGGACCCTGGCTGCTGCTGCTGTCCCCAAGACATCAGGAGATGTGAGAGCCAGGGGAAAACACGAAACAACACCCTCCCTCCAATATTTCTCTCCTCCTGGGGCTGCCCAGCCCCCAGTGTTTTCTGCCACTGCTTCAGGGGTTTTTGCTACCCTTTAATTCAACACCCAGTGTCTTGCCTGGATCTCTGCTGCTCCTGCCATGGCTTCAGGGGTTTTGCTACACTTTGTTTGCCACCCTGGCTCTGCTTGCCTCTGATGTTCCAGTCTTCTGCTCTGAGGCTACTGCTACAGTCTAACTCACCACCTGGAGTGGCACTGAGACCAGCTGCTCCCCACAAATTTTGGAAAGGGAGCCTCCTCCTCTCTTTCCCTGTTGCCTGAGTTGCCATTGCTGTGGGGGAATCATCATGCCTGCCCTGCCTGGCTGGGAGCCACCAGCGCCCCTGCCAGCTGTGAGCGGAACTGCACCAAAGGGGAAAGGGCCTGCGGCCGAGAGAGG
Source organism: Dicrurus megarhynchus (assembly GCA_013399195.1). NCBI lineage: Eukaryota > Metazoa > Chordata > Aves > Passeriformes > Dicruridae > Dicrurus > Dicrurus megarhynchus. Next base: position 17,631 of record VXAD01002573.1, read on the forward strand.
CTGGCACTGGGCTTCTGGTTCTGTTTGTTGCTGCTGCTGTTGTTGTTTGCTTGCCTTTATACATATATATATGTATCTATATAGCATATATATAAATACATATGCTAGTAAAGAACTGGTATTCCTTTTCCCATATCTTTGCCTGAAAGCCCCGTCATTTCAAAATTTTAATAATTTGGAGGGAAGGGAGTCATATTTTCCATTTCAGGAAGGTTCCTGCCTTCCTTGGCAGATACCTGACTTTTAAACCAAGACAATTCTACGTTTGTTGGCTTTAAAACTGGTTTTGGTTACAGCAGCCCTATAATTTTTCTGCTATGTGAGACTTTAAACTGTGACATCTTATAAATACATCTGAGAAAGATAAACTTCCAGTATTTAGTTGTTACTTGATAAAGAAGGCATCAAACAGACATAGAAGAGGAGAACTTTGATGAGGTAATCTACTTGACTTTCAAGTACAAAAAAAAAGAGAGACTAACCCATTGCCTTTGACACTCAGGCTACCTTGTTATAGAGAGGGAATTAAGTCTTCTAAATCTGACTTCAGCACTTTGCAAAAACCCACTACTCAGATAGGAATTCACAGTTGGAAAGAATCACAGAAACAGAAATGCCCACTTTGGTATCATGTCTTCTAGTAATTTTGCCAATAGTTGTTAATAGGATTAGAATATGTTCTCATTAGGAGGTGTTTTGTTATAAACGAGCCAATCAGTATTATGATTAAAAAGAATTTATTAANGCAAAATGCTGTAATCTTTAAAATTTTAGCACGAATTATTTTGTATCATATACTACAGTTTGAACAAAGTATTTTCAAAGGATAGTATTTTCTGTCTTTTCTTACTGAATTTTCCTCCTAAATTTTTTTTTCACAGAACTCGAAAACAATCCTTCAAGGAGTTATTGACAAATGATACTTGTTATGTAAAGTGGCTAGCAGAAGCATGTCCTCCTCACAGCATGAAAGCACATTATACTGATACTCTAGAGAGAGCCAGAAGCCAAACTAAAATTTTCTCCCACAGCCTATAGAGTCTGATAATGATAGTATTTTAATTACAAAACTGAAATTCACACTATGTTGGCTGGAAGGCTTCCCAGCACTCACCAGTCATTCTGAGTTCATTTCTTTTTCTGAAGGAGAAGCCACAGAAATCAGAAGAAACTTCTGAGGCTGCTCAGTTGTGACGCATGCCAAGTTCACCTTGAAAGCACGAGCACTGATTAGCAGGGGCGGGGGGGTTGGGGGAGTGTAATACTGGACTCTGCTGAAATTCCCCAATATGAAGCAAAATTGAGAGAAAATGGGAAGCCTTCCACTGGGAATGACTCCTCTTAAAATCTGTGCTATAAACCTCAAAGCAACTAACTGATGGAAATTTATCTCTGCATCTTCGTCTACTGTGACCACCCAAGATGTTGTGAAATTAATAAAGATGTAACAGAGAAGAAAGCAACTCAAGTCAGAAGCATAAAGATACAGGCTTTTCTGTGAATGTTCCTTGTAAATGTTAATTTACAGACAAGAAGCTCTGCGAGATTATTTCAAAGTGTGGAGAAATGGGACAAAAAGTACAATAGAGTATCATGCATGGCTTCAGGGAAGTTGTGTGTGTGAAAAGGAGCTGCTCTGAGCATGAGGCAGGGATGGAGCGGGGCATCCTCTCTGTGAATGAAATTCATGTCTGGAAAACCACTCTCCTCTGATATTGTGGGGCCCAGGCACACCCTCCCTTTTGGAGGCAGGCTGGCTCCCAGGATCAGCAAATTCCATCACCTGAAGTTCTTCTAGACCTATTTCTCCTTCCTACAAAGCTAAAGATATTCTTTTCCAGGCAAATATTAACAGATATTTCACATCAACTTCCTTTCAGTTTTTTAAAGTCCAAGTGAGAAAATTCTGAGACGTGACCAAAATCAGCAATTAAGCTTCATGACTTTGTAGGAGGCTCATACGGCAAGAGCAGGCTACATGTAACAGAAACTAATGTAATTTACACTTTTATTCAGATCTTAATAACCAGATAGGGGACTTTGTCCCTTCAGAGGGTCTGCTGCACACCTAGATAGTTATTCCACTGAGCCAAAAGAGTGGAAGAAGTCTCTTCAGAACTGCAGTCAGATGCAGAGTAATAAATATCCTCAATGTGTGTGAAGAGCAGAGGAGAGCAGACACTGAGTCTTGCTGGTATGCTGGACTGGCCTGCTCCTGTTATACTCGTCAATAATTTGGAAGAGATTTTTCCTTTTAATTCAAATTCTGCTTCATGTGTGAGGATAGGACTGAGGACTAGTCACATATTCCTCTTTGGGACAATCTAGACTCCTGACATAAAGGCTTAATCCAGCAACATATGCCTATAAAAAAGTACATTCAATGGCCAAAGACTACTACCATTTCTAGCTCAAACTGACCCCTCTGCTTTAGGAGAGTCTAAGGTACCTTTGCCTTATGCAGATAAAGAAATCTTTTGCCTTCTCACTCCTTCCAGTCTAAAACTCTTACCTGAGCATACTGTAACTGAGAACTAAGGCCAGGTATTTATAAATTTTCATGATAAATGTAATAAATATTGAAGATTATTGCAGCTGGGTTTGCTGATGTGCATGTGCAATTAACCAGTACAACCAGGGAAAACGTCACTCTTCCTCCTGCTTCCAGTTTTGTCATCTAATGCCATGAAAGAACATGGATTATTTTTTCCATTGAGGAGATTTGTAATGCTGCACATTATTCCACTAGTGACTGAGAGACTATTGTTTCCAAGAAAAAGTGAAAGAGACTTCAGACATTAAAAGAATTGAAGGATGAAAAAAGGACATGGTGACTTTTTAAGATGATGCAAATGCCTTTTCTGACTGCTTTGGGTTGAACTTCACACATGCCAGTTTCATTCTCCTTTCTAAGCCAACTAACAGCTCTTCTAGCATTGTGATGGCACATGCATATAGATAGGAATCTCTCTTGAGCTCCCTGAATGCTTTAAAAGCCCAGAAGACTGCATTTAAAGTTATTAACCAGAGCACTTGCCTTCAATGTATATACCACCTTGCAAATTGCCAGTACTACAGAATACTCATGTCAACTCATATTGGACCATAATTATACTAAACCTGACAGCAGCTACACTGACATCACCTATGTTCCGAAATAACCCTTGGTCAAAGCCTAAGAACTACAAGTGCATAAATTTTCTTGTAACGAATCCATCAGTTATTTTGTTTGTTGCCCAGAACTAAGGCTGGCAAACCAAACCGAACCAAACCAAACCCTCTGATGCAATTACTTGCTGATATTGTGCCAAATTCAGACTAATGGTTTTCATGCATCAGTAAATGTATTTGAAGTGGGGATCCTATGGCAGATTTCATACTAACTTGAATAGATTTTTATTACTAGGTTTTTCATAAATGGCCCACTTCTCAGCTTGTAGCTCTGTCCTCATAAATATTTGAAATATATAGTTTATCCTTCAGCTTCCCAAGAAGTGCCATATTAGCTGTTGAAGTTTTCTCAAGATGAAATTGATAAAACAAGGGCTTAGTAATGGCCTTCCAAATGAGATCAAGGTCTCATTTTCTGTCTGCCATTAGTTTCAGCTGACTTATTTCTCCACACTGGCCACTTGTGTGTATGTGTACTTATGTGTATATACATATAGATAGCATTATAAGTTCATGTGGTTTTATCACGTGAAGGAAAATAGCAGACCATTACAATTTTGTATGAGCTGTCTCTAAGGAATCTAAATGGTGCTCCAGCCTTGCCCAGCCTTTCCTCACCTCATCATTTTCTCCTGCAAAAAATGAAGCAACTCTGTAATAACTGGGGGAGGGGTTTTGCACAAGATATCCATTTTAGGCATTGAGCTAAATAGGAGGGGGCTTAGTGGAGACATGATAGAGTACTCCAAGAGATAGAAAGAAACTTAAATGTGAATACAAGTCTATGACATATGTCTTTCTTATGCTGACAAAATAAAGGCCTGTATTCTGAATGTCTTCCTTGAAACTGTAAGTCCAGATTCCCCACCCGGAGCAGTCTATAAGCAGTTTAAACCTAGAATGGGCTAGAGAGTTGAAAGAAAGTGAGAATTCTGCTTTCAATGCAAGCTCCAGCCTTCCTTCTGTTCAAGGGTTTAGAGGAAGAACCTTGGATTGAGTGCGTGGGCTGTCTGATCTTTCACTTACAAAGTCTATTTACAAATATATTTTTGATCTCCATTTCCCAGCTTTCTTCTAGGCATCTAGGAGATGAGAAACTTAGCATTTATGCACACATCACAGCTTTGTTTTTATTTGTTAATGAATATTACTCTTCAATTTTATTTTCTAGCTCATTGGAAGCTATCGTGTCTGGGGACATGGGGAGGAGTATTTTTTAGTTCTTCTAAGATATAAACTACGAAGTTTTTATATCAGTATAACTGCACCCACACATGGGAGTATTAAAGAAGGTAAACTTTTTTGTTGTTGTTTTTAACCTATGCTAGGAGAACCAAAAAGTTCTGAACCACATGCAGAGAAACCATGAAGGCAGAAATACCTTCTAATAGGCTGTTTTCCATGGTTATGTTCTGCCTGGGACAAGTTCCCTCCTAATCTGAAGTAGCCCAAGCCTATTGACTGCCAGAGGACACTACAAGGAGCCTGTATTTGTGCAGAGTGTGGTAGAAGACAGGTATTACTGCCGTGTGTGGGAGCAGCGCTTCGATTTCTGGCAGAGGGCTGATTTCTGCTTGCTGCTGGGGTAAGCTGCTATTTAATTTCATGGTGAATTTTGTCACAGCTCTGTTTTTCTTTGCACTCTAAATCCTAGTAGATTGCCAAACACAATATATGCTTGCTTTAAACAACCTGTTCTCATTGTCCATTGATGGGCAAAATTCTAACCTACTAAAATGAGCATAATCCACTAAAATCATTTTACCCTGTGCAAGCAGCAGTGCATCAACAGCTTATGTAAAGTATCAGCCTCTCTCTTTCATACTTAAATGGCCTGAGATTCACATGCACTGACTATCTATTTTTAATAAACATATCCCCACAGAGCCCTGTCTGGTAGAAAATGGATATAGTGATGCCCATTTTAAAGATTAAAAATTTTGACACAGACAAGCTATGGGCCAAATAAACTGTGCCTAATAAGATTTTCAAGAAGTCTTGCATGCCTCTTAAGAGGCTTCAAACAGTGACAATCTGGCTTCTCTCCACTAAGTCACTCTTCTTGTTTTGTCCTGCATGGGTTTCCCTACCACAGGTGGAGAAGTCTGAAGCAAAGCCTAAAATAATTTCCAGAATGCAGGGGTATTTTGTCTTTTAGAAAGAAGATAAGAAACTTACTGGGTAAGAAACATCATCATACCAAGAACAAAGTATAGCAAGTCTCTAAGTCTAATATAATATATTGGCAGTTGTTCAAGGTTGTTAACACACACCAAGTTATTCACCCAAGGAGAGACAGTAGCTCACAGAAGTGCAGTTACACAGATTACAAGAAGCCCAGATTCACAAAAGTGTCAAAGCTGTAAGAAAACTTCATTCTGACTCATTCTACCTCAGTGATTGTTGAATCTGCTGAGGCTGAGAAGAGACTGATCATTTTATCATAGTTTCTTCTTACTATGACTTATGCAAACTGATTTTCACAATTGCATTTTTTCCTATTAGCTCTGAAATTACTCTTATAAAATTTCTACTGATCATTTTCTGCTTTGCTTCTTGTCTGAATTTTTCCAATTTCTGACTGACAGTTAAGTTATTCCACTGACTGGCCTATGAACATTTATTTACGTGCTTAAACATTTATGTAAGTGCTTAAAACGTGCCACATGGTCATCAGCCTGTACTGGTGCTTCTCATACTCTATCTCTTGTACATTCCTTTTCTTAGTCAAATTTTAGAAGTAATTTTAAAGTGGGGTCATAAGAACTACAGGCATACCACATCTTTAAACAGTCACATAATTGTACTCTGCTTTGCTCTCACTTCCATTTCACGTGATTATTGAGACTGAGCTTGATCTTTTGATCATCAAGCAGCAATATTCTTAACTTCACTTTTATCCTGTGAAATGCTCAACTAAGCATACAAAACCTTTTACATAGAGGGCTTCCTGGCATTAGGATCTTTTTCAGATGGATCAGGGCCTTAAGGCCTCTCTTTAGTAGTCAGGCAAGCACAGAAAATGGAGGTTTGGAGGTGCGAATATATCCCCAGAGATATAATGGATGCTTTGAGACCAGATTCAGTTCACATTAAAATGTTTGAGCCCTCAACTGACATTACTTTTCATTACACAAAATAATCCAATGCAAGGACTTAATTCAGTGGGGTTCTGATTGAATGGAAAAAACCTGCTAAAAAAATGATAATTTTTTTCTAAAAGAAAATACCTCTTCATCCTCTCCATTAGATTACACAGTGTTCACCAGCCATAGGTACATCTTAGAGAAATTACTGATGATCCAAACAACATATGGCTTAGTTTGAATATTTCATACAGTTCTGTCATGGGATTTAACTTTAAGTGAGTCTTAATTCCACCTGAAAGGCCCCCAAGACTGCTTCCCTAAAAACAAACCAAAATCAAAGAAAGGCCTGGATGGAACCCAGGCGACCCATTATAATTCAGAATTCAAAAGGCAATATCAGAAGGAATGGTCTAAAGTCACAGGAAAGGACAGAAATAACACAAGAAAGCTTTTTCTCACACACTCTCTAATGCTATTTCATTTGTGTGAGAAATTATAAGGGAAACAGTAGACCACAGATATTTTCTGTGGATTAAAACAACATATGCTGTTCAAGAGGAACAGTCTCTAGCAGGCTTTTGTATTTAAGAAAATTAAACACAATCTATCATTACTATTCTCAGCAGAAGATATAAAAATGGACTTACCTGTGGTCAAGTATTCCTTAAGGTAGTCTGGGACTAATAGAGGTACAATATGAAAACTCATCTACCCATTAAGCTCTTATTCTGCTTGTGGTAGCAAAGTACGTTTTGAAAATATCATATAAATGAGCATCAGGTATGAAAGATTTCATGTGCATTTCAGCTCCTGAGGGGAACTTTGCCTGCATATATATATAAATTCTCTGAAAGCTTGTCCATGTTTCCCTCTGAAATGGTTAACAGGAACATTAATATTGTAGGGTTTACATTTTCATTGTAAAAGTGTCATTCTGAAGATGCACATGAAAGAATCCCACACTGTTGAGCTACCTGACTATCACCTAGGTTGTCTGATCTTTCCATGTGTCTTTATTTATCTAACCTTGCTTTGTCTTCCTTAATGAAAGTCTTTGGCACTGCCCAAAGTCTCCTAAATCCCAAAGTTGCAATTAAGTTTCTTCAAGATCTGTCTTGTAAATATGTTATTAAGGTCTTTCTAATGTAGATTTTTGTTGCTGCCACTTGTTAGTGGCCTATATTCATCTATTTTCTTACCCACATTGCCTAGCTGGGGAAAAAAATATATAGGGGCCTAATATTTAACTCAAAATAAGATTAAAATCATCTAGGCTTCCTTTTAGCTCTGTGAACAGAGGACCTCAGAGCATTGCAGTTTTGTTATTTATTTTGTATTTGTAAATCCTACTCTAAGTGTAAGGGGATTACGAGAACTGCTGGGGACAAGGGAATAATAATCCTTACCAATATTTCCTTTGAAAAGCAGACCTTGAATTCTCTAATGGTAAATCTTTCCAGTGGATTAGTCACAGAGACTCACTGGGAGAACATCATATCTCTGCTGATGTTAAAAGTCTCTTCTAAACATACTTAAAACCATTTGTTTCATTTATGAAACAGCTGTTTTTCAATTGGTGTTGTTCTGCTTATTGATTACTGAGAAAAGTCATTGATTTTCATTTGCATGCATTCAAGGTTATAAAAGATTTTCTTTCATTCCTTAAGTATCTGCAGCAAAATGGCCTTTTGACACACTAGTCAAAATATGAAACTGTTTCACTGCTTAAATTGCATTAAAGGAGAACTAAAGAAATGCCTGGTTTGGGGGCTTTTGCCCAAATCATGAAAATATATGAGACAAAAAAAGTAGAAGAGAATTTTTCAGAAGGCAATATGCATCAGATAACTTCATCAAAAACATGATTTAGGTACAGCATTACTAGGCCAAAGAAAAGTGTCACAAGCAGTGTTTTAATTAGAGACAGAAAGTATATTCACCATTCAGTATTCTAAAGCCTGTCCTTACAGGCAGTCTTTATTTTAAGACCAAACCATCAGTACTTCCTTTTTGTCACTAGTGTTTCAATTTACTGTCACCATCACAAATTAATTCTATTTACTCATTTAACTATGGATATTTTCTTTGCTGAGTGGTTTAGGTTCAGCACTAATGTGAAGTTATATGTACATCTGTGAAAGAGTGTCCATTTTTTTAAATAGGTTTTTTTTCCATTTTTTTAATAGGATTGCATTGAATCATATGAAAGAAGTTTGCAAGAAACCCACTACACCAAAAAGGCAACTTCAGACCAGGGCTAATGGACACCATCTAGCTTTGCACACCAGCTATTTAAATCAAGGTTCTCCAAACTTAAAACAGGACTTTAAACAGGACTGAAAACAGGACTGAAAATGGACTGAGATTCCCATTGTTGGTAATGATACAAAGACTAATTTTTTTTTATGTAACTTTAGTCAGTTTTGTTCACCTTTGCTCCAGGGGAAGGGAATTGAAGTTTCTTTTCAGGGGACTGTTCCACCAGATGAAGTCTGATGAGCTTAACTGCCACGCTGACCGATTCCTTGCCCGAGCCTGGCCGGCGGCAATGATCCTATGCCCGCAGAGCTGACAGTGGGCTCTGCGGCTTTGAGTTCTCGGATCCAAAGGGGCTGAGTGGAAGCTCCGCAGGGAGCTGTGCGGCAAACGGCTTCTTACAGCAAGCAGAGTCANATCCACCCACTGGGTGTCGCTCACCTTAAATGAAAAGGGCTGGACCACCACCACACTTAACCTCTCAACAGACTGGGAGTAGCACAGAAGATACACAAAAGATAACAACCATTAACGACCATTAATGAACATCAACTCCAAACATCACCCCTGGCATGGCAGGAGATACCTGGTCTGGGAAAAGAGAGATAAGAATGAGAACCTAATCAGCATCGAGGCAAAGAAATCTGTATCCAATAGGAAACCAAATACTAAGATCTTCACAACTTGGGACCAATGAAGATTGAACCAATGAATTTCTGTGGGTTTTGACTGGATAAAACATGCGAAAAATCTAGTGAGATGGAATGATTTTCTCTGCACAACCCAGGCAATCTATGGATGAAAAGATTTCTGTTGCACATCCTGGCAAGAACATCCTGGCCAGAATAAAGTAATGCCTTGATTCTCTAACACTAAAAATGTTGTTGGAGAGATTTTTGATTTTTCCCAGTTTCAGTGACACCATTGACTACTTAGGACAGCATGAAAAAGAGAAGCTACACCATGACTTGTCAAATCAAGTATGGCTGGAAAAGGAAAGGGATTTCTTCCCAAATACAGAAAAATAAAATACATCAATTGTAGTATTATGAGACAAAAGAGAGGGTTCATCCCAATAACATTCATGTTATTTTCATCAGCCTTTTTAGCAAACTATGAGGCATAAAATTCATTGTTAAGCAGCCACATGTTATCAAACCAACCTGAGACCAAATTCTAAAAGCACTTTGGTAAGATTATTTCACTGTGGAGACAGACCAGGGAACACATGTCGGATACTGAAACGTTTTAATTTATGGCTTAAACATCTTCATTAAAGACTTTTGCCTATTATAGCAAAACTGTATTAAAACTGTAGAGAAGATTTCCGCGCCCTGTCTAAGGCCCTGGATTGCAGGTTGATGGAGATAACATAAAGTGACTCAGGTCTGGGCTGGGGAAAAATAATACATTCACAGAGGGATCAAACTTAGCACCTTTGGGGTGGAGACCACAGTCCCGGGTTATCAGCTGCCAGGCTTGCACAGACCCTCACACCAAAGCAGGGAGGAGGAGAGGTTTTGGGTTTGTGGTGAAAAAGCCTCTGATCTGAGGCAGTGAACGCCCATCCTCCGCTGTGCAGACCAGCTCCGCTGTGGGGGCACCCTCTCCCTGCCCCCCCCGGGAAAAGCTGCATCCACATGGGGGACAGAAGAGGGGATGTCATGGCCCATCAAAGGCCCCCCCAAAGGGGTCCCCAGACCCTGCACCCGAGCACTGCACATGCTGCAACAGATCCACAGTGTTGCAAGGGACAGTGTCAAACTTGCCCTGCCCAGGGGAGGCATCTGGGCGTTCCCACCTGGCCCACACGGATATTAATCCTTTGGATTCTATACTTTTCGACGCAGGGCTGTGGGAGACCCTTACCACCAAGAAGACCAGATGGAGGGGAGCAACAAGACATCATTGGGACCCTCAGAAGGGTGATATGTTTCTACCNCCAGATGGAGGGGAGCAACAAGACATCATTGGGACCCTCAGAAGGGTGATATGTTTCTACCTAAATCCTGCCACTCTCTTCCTGTCTCCACCACCCCCACCCCCCTGCCACCCACATCCCTTTTTCTTTCTTTCTAGCTTGCTTGCTTTCCTTTCCTTTCTTTTCTTT
>VXAD01002574.1:0-45878 GCA_013399195.1 Dicrurus megarhynchus
CCTCAGCACCTCTCCTGATCTCCGTAACCTTTTAAGGATGATCATGAGCAGCCTTGCAGTGGTGTCCACCAGATCTCTCAGCACTCGTGGATGCATGCACTCAGGGCCCATGGACTTGTGGGTGTCAGGTTTGCTTTTAATTTAATCCTTGACCAAGGGAAAGTCTTCCTTCAAACATGTCTTTACCCTGGTCTTCTGGGTCAGAGAATACCGAGGGCTGGTCTTGTCACTGAAGACTGAAGCACAGTTCAGGACCTGACTTTTCTGCGTTCTGTTTTACCAGTGTCCCTCCCTCCATTTAGTAACAGGCCCATATTATCCTTAGTTTTCCTTTTGTTATTGATGTATTTGAAGAAGCCCTTCTTGTTGTCTTTGACATCCTTGGCCAGATATAATTCCAGATGTGACTTGGCCTTCCTTGTCTCATTTTTAGTTACTCTGACAGGCTCTCTATATTCATTCCAAGTGGCCTGACCCTAGTTCCATCTCCTGTGTATTTCCTGCTTATGCTTGAGTAATGACAGTTCCTTTGAAGTACTTGCTACTCTTTGACCATGCTCCCCTGCACACTGGCAGTTGTGGTCTTTGGCAGGAGCTCTGGACAATATAATTAGTATCAAGGACTGGGAACAGCAATAGACTGTTGCTCTTCTATAGCAATTTTTTTATTCGAGGTTTGAATAATTTTCTTGATGTATCTTGTCTACCTGGCTGTTCATCTCTTGGTAACTTTTGAAAATACATTTTTGCTGCCTGGGTTGATTTAGAAATACTTTTTCAGGAACGTTCTGTCTTCAGCATTGCTGGTGACAGGCTGATCTACACAGTGACAGGTGGTATTTGGTTTCACATTAGAAATTTTTAACTTCTATGAATCAAGATATTTGAAAAAACCATAGGGAGATTTTGCTGTTGATTTGCACTATTTTTATTCTAGGGATCCCCTGAGAAGTTGTTTGTCTCACTAGTTATCTCCCTTGCACCAGGGCCATGATTTAGCACAATTCTAGTTATATGTGCTGATAGGGCTGAGGGAAGCATTGGGAATTAAGTCTGAACTGCATTGTCAACAGAAGCCAACCTTCTTACTTGTGTCAGTACTATTGCACAATGGCTGTGTACTTTTGCGCTATCTAAATGGAAGTGTGGAGTACTATCTTTACATTCTCCACTGGCTGATAGTTTTAAACCTGAAGGAAGGAGGCAATGAGCCAGCACTTAAATGCTGTAGTGCAAAACATACAGGGGAGAGATTAGCACCTCATTTTTGTGCTCTTTGCACAAGTAACAGTTTAGAAGGGCAGAGCAAAAATAAACATCACTTGTCCTGCATCTGCCTTTGCTGTTCAGTTTGTTCTTTTAGAAGTCTTTGTGTTTGTTCCTAAATCTGTGTATTGTCTCATCCAGGTAATTCAGCATGCTTTCTAAATTACCTTAAGTGGGACAAGTAGCTGTGTTTCCTTTTCTCTCAAGATGAAGAATCCAGATGTTAAAGTGCTGCACAGTACAATGCTTCTGTCCTTTTGCCATACAGAGTGTCCTGCTTTTAGATTTTATGAGGCTTTTGTAGTTCTCTCTTTAGCTAGAGGAAATAAACTGTATTTGTGATTTTTGCCAAAACAAGAGACTTTTTTTCCCTCTCAGGGTTTTTCAACATGTGGGGATTTGGAAGGGCAAACAAGCAGGCAAACCAAGCTGCTAAGAAGATGCAGGAGAATACACCTATGTATTTCTTGGAGCTGGTTGGTGATTTGATTGGTCATTCATCAGCTGTGCAGGTAAGTCAGCTTTAGTAAGATAAAGTGGATGTTAGTAAGTAACATAAATTTGACAGTGTTTCTTACACAGCTGTAACTTTTGACTGTCTGGCTCTGGAGGCTAGGAGCACATTGCTTGTGGGGCATCTTTAGTGCAGTGTGGAAACAGTAATACATACTGACTTAATACTAATGACAACTCGCTCACTGACGCCTGAGGATTGTGTGTGCACATATATGCTAGAGATAATCTGACAGAATATTTGGTTTTGTTCATAGACTGCAGCCAGTACAGCTGGGAACCGTGTACATGACCCACATTTCATCTTAAGTTTACAATCTAAGCAAGGGCTCCTACAAAAAAACCCAAGATGAATACACTTTGAGTAATTTCTTACCCCTCTGTGCTGCAAGCATTAAGGAGGTCTTTTAATTTTAGCAGTCCTACCATGCTTCTACTGCATACTTCTACACTACATCATGCTTCTATCTGCCTAATATAGTATGTTTTTGTTTTAAATGGCATTTTCCCTCCTCACTTTTCTGTGAAAAACATATTGGACTACCAAAGCACTTCCTTACAGTGGACTTTTACACACATTCTTGGCAGGAACGGGGGAAGGGCAGATAGAAGGGGATGGTGTGGTTCTGGAGTAGCTTTACTCGCAAGTATTCATGAGACAGACTGGATTTCAGAACTGCTGCTGCTAAAACTTGAAAGCTTTTCTTTATTAGCTAAGGTGAACCCTTCTGCTAGAGGGATTTCTGCAAGGCTCTCTGTCCCTTTCTGCCGTCTTTCTCTCGAAAAACTGTTGAAAGGGGTCTTATCCACTTGGGAAGTTGCTGTCTAAGAAAGAGGACATAGTGTGTAATTCAGCAAGAGACACAAAGAAGGTGAGAGGCATATACTGGGTCTTGGCTGTGATGCAGAGCAAGGGAGTAATGGAGATGATGGTGGATGTGGTTTCTTGCAATATTCTGCATCTGGAAAATTTTGGGTTTTTTTAAACTCTGGGCAGACAGGAGCTGTTGAGGAAGTTGAGTAGTGATGAAATGTGATGGCCAAGATGAGGCCTTGGCAGATTGATTCTACTGGAACCCTGTAGCTATTAAGTGATCATTCCCAAGGCACGTAGGCTTTGGCCTGAATGCTTCCCCCAGACAGATCCCTTTAACAAAATGAAGAGTCAGGGCATTGTGAGCATGTCATAGTGACAGCACTGATTCCACTGGCTGTCATGTCGAACTGCAGTTAGTGGTTAATTTTGGGCAGTCTTGTGAAGATCTCAGAAGTCAGGGGTTAACTCACGATTTGTCAGCTCCGTTGGTTTTGCAAAATCCTTCCACTGGTGCTGTACTTCCCTCCAGTGTTGTGTTTCTTGCTTGTTTGACTTCCTCTGTGTGACCAGGCACGTGCTGATGTCTGTCACAGTTTTTCATTCTTTGATCTTTCCAGGCCTGCTGCTAGTACCCTGTTGTGTTGTAGAGGGGAGGGGGGACAGTGTACCTAGGGAACAGAACAGTGGCTTCTGTTCCCAAGAAACCAGATCAGAGTTCATGCAAGTCATTCATTCTTCTACTGCTGACTTGAAACAAGTTTCTTCAGGATTCTCTCCTTCAGCTTCCCTATCTGTAAGGCTTTACTGCTTTCTTTAGATGGAGATCTTTCAGTATGAAGTGCTTAAAGAATTTGTTTTTGTGTAGCAATTTTATGGCATCTCAAACATACAGACAGTATATAATTTTGTATTCCTATCTATAAGCAGAGCCATTTCAGATATATGTATTTGTTTAGTCCAGCTATACACTAAATAATTAAGCAAGTTGACTATCTCATGCAAGCATCATGGTAATAATAGTTGTTTCATTGCAGATGTTCCTGTACTTTGGTGAACTGGGATTGGCTACATGCTCTGCTGACCACCTCATTATTTTGTGGAAGGATGGTGAACGAGAATCTAGCCTCCGCAGTTTAGCACTATTTAAAAAATTGGCACAAAATGGTGATTTGCAGCTCAAACTTTAAATTGTTTTAATATAGGCTGCATATATATAAACTGGATGTGTGTTAAACATGAGTGTAAAGGTACATCTGAGCTACTGGGAATTTGACTTACCAGTAAGGCTTACACTTAATGTCATGTGTTGTATTGGAACTTCTATTAGTTGTTACTCTTCTGAAAGGAGAATTTTGCATGTTGGTATACTCTGTCAGCAGAAATGCTGTTCTCCTGAAAGACCAAAGGTAACGATGACTCATTCAATAGTTTCTAATACTATTCCTAACGTTTAAAATTATCATGAGTGAATGTCAAAATTAAGAACTGTGAAATACCTTAGATGGATCATAATTAAAGCAGTTGAGGGTATCCACAGTGCTATGTGCAGGAAGAAGGCATGGGAGAAAATCTGCAGCTTTCTGCTTTATCTAATCTATTTCTAGAAGCTGAACTTTCCTCACTGGTGGCTCAGATTTGTGTGTATACAGTAGCCCCGAAAGAAAGTGTTCTCAAACAGAATTTTTGCATTTGAAGTTACTATCCTGAACGAGTGGAAGGAAAAAGAAAAAAAGGTAGGTAATGTCAGTTTGTCAGGTTTTAATTTTTGGCAAACTGAGGTACATAGATACTGCTTGCTAGTAGTAGCTGCAGTTTTACTTGGATTAGCCTACACTACTGGAGTGTATACAGCACCATTACCAAATCTAGCATGCAGTGTGATTAGTTTAGCTTGGTCTTTCCATAGTGCATTCATCAAATTAATTTGTCTTTAATAAAAAACATTTGCATTACCATGAATTTTCAGGATGTAGAACGCTTTCTTAAACAGTAGTAGTTGATATGTTCAATAGTAGTGAAACTGTATTTTGCCATATGAACACTAAATTCTCAGCTGAAGTCTGACTCTCAGAGAAGTCTGCACCAGGTTTGTAAGGGTAAATAGTATTTCAAAGTTAAAAAATAAGCACCTAAGTACACAAGTACTAAGAATCTGGGATAGCAGCAGCTAAACAGGAGAAGGGAAAGAAATGCAAACCAAAACATAAAGCTCAAACAAAAACACAACAGCAAAAAACTAATCTACAAACAAAAAAGGAAATAACCCCCCACAACAACAACAAACCAAAAAATGAAGCAAAGTTAAACCCAGAACTGATACAAAGAAGGCATGAGGGAGGACAAGATAATGAGTGGTACATTACCATTTGAAGACAGAAGAGCTAGGGAAAGGGGAAAGTTTGGGAACTTAGTGGTCATAAAACTTTGTAGAAGAGGGTGCTACTGTCCTCAGGTCTACTCAGAAGATACAGCACTTAAATGGTGTAGGAACAAGTCTTGTGCAACTTTTCAGTGTCATCTCTTCCATTTGAATCAATGAGAATTGTTTTCAGTACAGGAAATACATGGGTGTAATTCCAGACTTCAGCTACAGTGGTTGCAGTAAGTACAATTAAAATAAAGGGCTAAGCAGATTCTTGACAGAGCAGAAGCAAAAGGAGAAAGCTCCTACTTCCTAGAAGAAACCAAAGAGCCTTTTAGACTTGCTTCCCCCAGCAGCAGTGGGCACTTGCCTTTCTCCAACCATCCAGAAGCTAACCTTTGCCTCTTGGACCTTATTATGAGACTGCAGTCTTCTCTGGAAAGCAGGGCAGAGGGACAGTAAGATTTTGAATTGTAATTTTTCCCTACCTTATCAAGTTGTACAGCTTGATAAGGTAGCTACTATACTTGAGTATAGAGCTCAAAATAACGTATTTCAAACCACAAAACAGATGGAGGAATTGTTAAATTACCCTCTCCTTTCAATTTAGGGAGGTTAAATCAGTGTTAAAGCTTGAGCTGCATGTTCTTTGCTAAGGCTGGCTATTCTGTTGAATAGTGTAGGAAAGGCATTTGGATTACAGCTGAGGATAACATGCCTTTGGGTATATGGTAATAACTTGAGAGAGGAAAGCATGTTAAGTGTACATTGCTTCAGTCTTCATCAGCAGATGTTGCAGTTTTGGCTTACCCAGGAGGAGCTGGGGAGATAAAACCTCTCTTTGGATCCTTTTTCCTTGTTTCAATTGGGTAATAACTATGTGGTTGTATATAATGCTTGTATTTACACATTGTTATGAAATCTTTACAGTGAAAGCTTATAAAATATAGGTTTTTTGGAGACCCTACTGCAATCATCAGTTATAACTAGAGAGAAGGAAGATCATATTTTTATTATTTCTTATAGCATGAGAACAACTATTTCCTTTTTATGTGACTGCTTTTAAGTGAATACCTTGTTGAGAAACAGACCTATTTAACTGAACAGTTCTAGTCACAAAACTCGCTGTGCATTTTACAGGGATGTAATTCAGCTTTAAATAGTCCTACATGCATGTATAAATATTTATATTTACCAAAAGTGCCATTGTTCTCAGGTACACTCCATTGGCAGTAGATCTCCCAAGGGTCGCATCTTTTAAAGATGGTTGACTTGAAAGTACTGTGTTCTTTGTTTTACAGATGAACTTTGAGTCTAACAGAGGACATAGGTATATATCCCACTCCTTTGTTAAATGAGAGTTTGTTACTTGCTGTTGGGAGATGCAGTGAGTAGAATTACGGTAACCAGATGAAACTTTTTACATCTAACTGGTGTCCTTCTAAATTTTTTTCCACCTTTCAGCAACACTGAATTCCATATGTTCACACCATGGGAGTAAATATCTTTATCAGACCTACTCTTAATACTTTTACAAGTCTGAGGTGGCTGTTTTACATCTGTGCACTGACAACAGCATGAAACAAGCAGCTGTTAGTAAACTAGACTAGTCTAGGAGATCTGACACAAATGGCAGATGATGATTTATGTGCTGGTTTATTTTGCTATTAAAGAGGACCTATATCCACACAAATTGCTTTTTTTTTTTTTTTGCTTTGTCTGACTCTGGGAAGAAGCACAAGATTTTGCAACAAATGTATTGATTCTGTATTAATGCCTTGGCCTCAGTTCTGGTTCACAAGTTGAACTTTATTTTTTTGATGCCTTCCACTGTTGACATTTTGTTCTGTGTGACAGAAGTGTGACAGAAATTATGAATTAAGTGTTTTACATGGATGTGATCTTACAATGTTGCTGTATTTAACAAATTAAATTAACAAAGCCTAAATCTTGGGAAATTCTTTTCTCTAATGCAAGCTGCAGTGAGTGTTCAGTTATCAGAATAGTTAAGGTACAACCACCAAGAGCACTAGTTCTAAATAAAGAAATGGTAAAAGCAAACAGTATACAGTATTAAAAACCAGAGGTTCAACTTCTCTGAAAAAAAAATCCACTGAAGAATGTCATAAGTAATAGGAAAGAATGAATAACCATGCTTCACCAGAAACACCATTCTTCAGATATACACAATGCGGCATTTTAATACACAGCAACCTGCCTTGGCTATGACAAAAGTAAGGAACTGTTACAATTCTAACAAAAATATAGCTTCTCTACATTTTTCTGCACATACGTTTTATGAATGTTGCCTTTTGTTTCAGAACTTGGTACAAAACATACAAAAAAGGTTGGCACATATGTAAGCTACCTGTAGTAAACAGCATTGTCACTATTCTTCCGTAGCAATCTATGCTGTTTGCTTTTTTTTTTCCCCTTTTCCTTTACCTAGTTTGATTTTTAATACAGCACAGGATAGGTGGACTGCTTCTTTAACTGCAGCCACAGCTTTGACAGTCATGCTTGCAGCCTAGAGTGCACAGTGTTAAAAATCAGCAGTTCTGCTACTATTTATTTACTGAATAGTCTATTTACTTTATAGTGAATTTACTGAGAATAGTCTAAAATTTAAACTCATGTTCTGCATGTGATTAAAATGAGATGTACAAAAATACGCATTTGTGCTTTGAAAGCCTTAGCATAAATTTCATATTTTAGAACTAATGAAGAACTATGTTCTATTTCCAACTGATTTACATATTTTGAAGTACTTTTTACATCACAAAACCAACCAGCATTTTATTAGGAGGATAAAGCAGTACAAATTATAATGCTTTTATAAATTATAGCCTGGAAACTTTTTTTAAAAAGTGATAGGTTCATCCTAGAAGTAGCACAATAAATGAATTTACCATAAAATTTAGATCAGTGTAATAAAAGTGATGACCACGTATACAAACACCATTTTTATAAAAAAGGGTGGTGATCAAGTGCCACAATATTTTTTTGTGTAAAATTTGATGAAAACATGTGTAATAACATCTGCAAGATGGCAGAGAACCATGTGGATGGCACTAACTATACAGAACATGCTTATTTTCTTTTGTTATATGATCAATTTTAGAGAACATTGACTGCTACCAAGATTTTATATGGAAAAGAAAGAGCAAGTGGTGCTCTGAGAGAGTCTCTGTAATAAGAAGGTTGTTTTAAATGGTGTCATGTTTGGTTTTTTAATGTATCCAGTTTGAGGTTTACTTGTTTTGCTGTGCATGTTCTCTTTAGAAGTATTGTTCAGAGAGCTGAAGAACATTGATAGAATTGGAACAAATTTATGATAGATACGTGGGACATTTCTATGCGTATTTGTCAGGCTATTCTTACTCTCTTGGTGACTAGATTACCCCTCTCTCTGAGAAACAGTTGTGTGAAGTGTTAGTGAATACAGTTGTATCAACTACAAGATTCAACAAGTGCATATTCAGTATTAGAAACTAGTTTCAGAAGTACATTTTCTGCCACAAAATATTATTTCCAAAGAGCACTTAGTCATCTGTGGTTTATACGGCCTCTAAAAACATTTTTCTGTTGAATTCATAGAAGCATAAAAATGAGTAAAATATTTCCTTCTTGTCACGCAGTCTTAATTTCACTGGAAAGGCAACATTAATCCCCTTTGTAGCCAAGAGTCTCTGTAAGTGATTCACAGTGAAACTGGTAGAACAGGAGGTCTGGTTTTCTTGACTTAGTGTCAGTTGTTGTTTTCTGGTGGGAGCCTGAGACTCTTGCACTTCAAATCATCCAGTGTTTTCCAGTGTTTGTAGTTATTAGCCAAGTGTTGCATCAAAACAGGCAGATGTGCAAATGCTGAAAGAACAGGAAAAAGAGTTTTACTATGTATATAGAATAGGCAGAAGAACAGCCCAACCTGATCTGAAATTGGCATTCTCCCACACTCTTTTGTTCTTCTAGCTCCTTAAAGTAATACTAAAAGGGGAAAGATTCTTTTTGGTGTGTTTCTCTTTCAAGAAAATCCCTTTCCAAATGCATGGTGACTTCATTAAATTATGCTAACATGCAGCTATGGTGGTCATAGTTTCTGCTGCTCAGAAGAAATACACTGCTAAAGGAAAAAAAATACATAGATGAAAAAAAGCTTAGTTTTAAGCCATTACTCCTTCTCTACATAGATTGCCTGATAAGTGCTCAACTTCATAGCAGGCAGTGAAACAGGCTTCAGTGTCATGATTGCACAATGTCCTGTGCGGTACTGCTTATATATGGGTACTGCTTCTGAAAGCTTGAGATTAGTCACTTTGGTCTGTAGGAATCTCTGTTTCAGAGCAAGGAAATAAAAACTGTACTTACCATCCCAGGCATCAAACATATCTGTTATAAAATAATCAATGAAGGAAATCTGAGACTTGGGGATGCTGCAGGTGTTTCTGTCAAATACTGGCATTACAACAGGCAGACCCTGTCTCTTCTCTTCATCAGTCTAAGAAGATAAAACTCCAGTTAGCAACTAGAACTCTGCTGACTTTAATGCTGGAGTAGCAGAGGTGAGGGCATTAGATGAATTGCAATAGGAGATTTGAGACAAGCCTTAAAACCTCTGTGGTGAACTGCCTTAGTTTCATGTGTGTTATTTTGTCTGGAACAGGGACTGACTGAAATCAACATCTCTTCCCTTTCACAAGTACTCTTTTTTACTTCAGTGCTGTGGTTGCACTTAGCTCCAACAAGACAGAATGCTGTGATCTAGTGATTAGGGTATGCCAGCTAAAAAAATGGAAAATGGGGTTGCAGAGTCCTTCAGCAGAGAACAGGTTTGATCTCTCATTTTTCCACATCTGTAGTGGGTGTTTCAAACCATTTATTTTTTAAGTAAGAGGAGATTGTTGCTGGTGCTACTTCATCTGCTTGTATGAGGTTATAAGCTGAATGGAAGTAAGGTATGCCCTTTAACTCTGTGTCCCCAGCTGGAAGAGGACTGGTTTTCTTGTACTCAGTATGGTGGAGGATCAGATCACCTCAGCAGTTTCTTAGAATATAATTCCAAATAACATCCCTTTTTAAGTAGTATAGGCAGCACTTAATACATGAATTGGCAGCAGAGCAGTCTCCAAAATTAGCAGAGGTGAATGAACAACAGAACAGTTCTCTGCACCTCACATTGCTGCAAGTAGGCTAGTGCTTAATTTGGGCAATTTAAAACTAGTTTGTGGTACCTTGACTGCTAGGGACATACAACATAAGCAATCCTTGATCTTTCTTAGGACATGACAGAATTTATTCACTATGATTAAAATGCAATTCAGACATGTCTCAGGTAGTAGCTACAATTTTCTTTCAGTAGTAGCTATCACATGTGTGATCTGAGTTTGAAGGGTAGGCATGCCCATTTCTTTCTCTCCACTTGTAGCTGTTACTTCCACACCATTACTGGCAAATAAAAGCTAAGATTTTATCAGTTGTTAATTAAAGAGCTAAAAGAGTGTTTCAGGAAGCTGGTTGCATTTCTGTCAGAAAAACTGAATCTGGAGAAAGAAAGCCGAGCTATCAGTTCTGTCTGGAGACATCCCATGTGTGATAAGTATTTACACTGCCCACATGGCCTGCACTACTTCTGCCTACAATGATAGTAGTTCATGTGCCATCTTAGAAGAGAAAGGGCCATCCCAATAGTTCAGCTGAGGCATGAATCTTCAGGGAAGGTATTGGGACAAGAAGCTAGAGTGCTGACTGTCTTGAATTTCAGCCAGTTAAATTGAGTAGGACTAATGAAATCATTTTGGTCAGGTGAAGAAAGTGTAAACCTCCTTTCCACTATTCTGTACAATGAGCTTCATGGTAAGCAAACTAGCTAACTGCTTGGAGTGAATTCATCTGCATGAAATTGAGGGGCCAGTTCTGACTGCGAACAAAAAACATGTGTCTGGACTCTGTGGTGACACCAGGCAAACCGTCTGTGGAACAGCAGATCAGCCAATGTACGCTCGTGGACATAATACATTAGTTAAATCATAAAAATATACGTACCTGTGCAAAGTACTCCTCTGAAATCCTGCCTGCCCATTCAATACATAGCTCTAGGGGGCGACATGGATTTGCGACATCTGCACATTTAATCATCATGCGCTTGATCAGTGTCTGGTTGTCTGGAAAATTCTTTATGTTGGCTGTACATTCAGTGTCGCTGCCTTCACTCTGTAAAGGAGAGTTGGTTACAGGGGCGAGTGGCAGCATCCCCTGCTAGCAGGAGTGGGGGTGTCATTATCAGCTCTACTGCACTTAGGCACTAAGCAGGCACCCAGTCTGCTGCCTTATAATTTCATGCAGAGCACCAGGACCTTGGAGAAGAAAGTGATATCTGAGAACTGGAGCCTTGCTAAGTAACTAATGATAACCCAAATATATATTATGGTTGTGAAGATTCTCAAAATTAGCATCAAAGTTAGTGAAATAAAGAGCTACACACTCTTCATCAGGTAAGATGTTACCTTCTCTGCATCCCAGCCTTGCCTGCTTGGAAGAGGACCACTGACTGCAAGCTCATAAACAATCCTCACTTCTGAATGTTTAAATGTAGGGGTGGTGATGGTAGGCGACTGCTTCACTTAGGGGAATTTCTGGAGTTAGATTTTTATTCCTAAATGAAAAAACTGAGACAGGCACAGGGGGCTAAACTGACTTGCACAACTGTTTCTTTTACACACTGAAAATCCAGTCTCTGACATTCAGTTCCAGCATGTTTCCGAGTAGAACTGCTTTCTTTGTGCCAGATTTTGAACCCTCAGCCTGGAATAATCTTTGATCTTAGTTCCCAGTGAGGGTGAAATCTTACATAATCTATGAGATTAACAGTAGGAAATCACAGGAGTGACAGACCAACTGCAGAAATTCTCTGCTTGCTAGACAGTAAAATACCAAACTTCTTACTGACTGCTCTGGAGACCAGGTGGAGGTGGCAAGGTAGTTGTTCCAACAGTTGTTCTGCTGTGGCATATTCTGGGTCTTGAACAGTTTAGAAAGGCACAGGTGTATTATGGAGTAATATAAGGCCTCCACCTCTGCTCATATGGCATTAATGCTGTTCTCAAAACAATACGTTTGTGGGATTTTGGCCTCCTTTCACTGCTAAATTCAGCTCTTGAGTCAAAAACAACATAAGTACTTTTTGCCACCACAACTAAATTAATGTCTTTGTGGTTTATGGGGAAATATTTTGCAGTGACTTTTGCCCATTCAGGCATTAATCTTCTAACTTTATGTTTAGCAGTTAATCCTTTTTCAGCATGGGTAGTCCATCAAAGAGCTTTCTAATTAACCCTGTACCTTAACTGCTTTTAAGATCAAAACCAGAAAGAGCCACTGTTAACAGTGAAGAACAGAACAACCTAATACTGAGGGAAAACAAGAAGTCTGTAGTGCAAGTGGTTCTGTCCTTGACTTTCATTGTGACATAAGTTCAGCAGCGTTTGTGATTTCTGGCTCAGACTGTTGGGAGAGTGGAGCTCAGCAGTCCCTAGAAGCAGGTAATTTCAGCTGACAGAATGTTGTCTTTAAAGTTGTAAACGGCACCCATGACAGTCTACAGTATGAAGTCCAGTTATGGATAGGTAACAGAAGCTACTTCTATTTGGGTTTAGTGTTGCTGACCTTCAATTTTGTCTGATTTTTTTTTTTTTTTTGCATGTTTCCAACAAAGCATTATTTTCATTAAGGTGGGTTAAGATAGTCTTTCCCCAGGTAACACTGCCTTGGAGAACCCGGTCAGGCCCTGAGTGCTCAGCCTCGAGAGGTAGCAAGAGCAGGTAAGAGGGGATGGGAAACTCAGAGGCAGCTTATAAATAAACCCTGGCTGGTGGTGGAACATTAGGGTGCTACACAAAAAGGCCTGGACATCTCTTGGTACAGTCAGGAGTGAAAAGGTCTCCGGAAGTTATTCCTCAGGACTTGAAGGCTCCAGATTACACAGACACAAAACTGTCAAGGAGGTTCCTCACTTACAGCCCTAGGCTCAGACAAATCCCACTGTTTGGAGACAGGACCATAGGCACAGGTGCCAATCTGGCTCCATGCACAGAATTTTCCATGTAAAACAACATCCACCCATATATTTCCTAAATACAAGAGGGCTTTGAACACAAGGCTCGTAAAATGAAGTGTTTAAATGAACTAAGAGCAGAAAAGAAGAGAAGAGTATTTTTTCACACTTTCATATGTGAGGCCACAAATCCATTTATGTCATTTGGGCATTACCACAATGCAAATATATGCAAGGTGAATGAAAATGATACTTAAGGTTGTCTTGGAAGAACCTCACTGAAATGCCTGAAGGCATGAAGTCCTGCAAGCACTTACATGTGGGCTGGTCTCCTCAGATGCCATAGGCTTGTTGATACTGTTCACAAATTTGTTCACATGTTCAAAGTGCTTCGTCATCTCTGTTGCCAAAACCATGTCAATAATGGCCTGGCGCAATGTCCGGTAGCGATTTCTAGGAAAGAAAAAGAGTTCTTGCTCACAAGCTTGCCAGACAGAACTCTGCCCTTTCTTCATCCCTGCCCAGACAGCACTGCAAAATGCTGCTCAGGGGCTCAGCCACAAGCTGGCACCTTCAGAGTTAGGAACAGTGTAGGGATGGAGGAATGGACAAGATGCCTCTCAGAGTTCCCCTTGCTCTGTTATTTTTACCTAATGAAAATCAATCCTATGCGGTCAACAAAAATTTACAACTCAGTTTCATAATGCTGTAAGACTAAGTTAACTACTCCAGAAATGGCACCAATGTGTCCATTGTACTGTATGTTAGTATGTTAGATTGGAATGCAAATCTCAGGTTTTTCAAAAACAGCAGTGTTGTGGGAAGTAAACAAATCAATTACCTCTTTGGGGCCAGGCCCTTACCCTTTCAGATCTCGCTCTTTCTCACCTTCAATGAAAAGGCAGTGGGCCAAGATGCAGCCTTGGGGTGTTAACAGGACCAAGTTAATGTAATCCATAAAAGATTATTAAACATCTGTCTAAGCTTCCAATAATTACAAGTTGGAAGACAGGGAGGGTGAGGGGGAAATGAAATCCTTTTTATAAATCATGGAACATAGGATTCTGGAAGAGGTTAAATATTAGTATGTGTATTTAAACTATGTATTCTTGTTTAGAAGGTAGCCTCTCAATTTTCCCAACTAAAACTGCCAAACAAGCAATCCACACATGCACACTCCCCTTCTCCAGCAGACACACCTATCGATGTTCTTGAAAATGTTGTATTTGCTGTCTTTTATTGTAAGCTGAAATGCCAGTGCTGTGTGATGACTCTCTAATACAGCTGTATCGTTGTAAAGGACAGCTAATTCACTGCCTGCATTGCACAGGAAAGAGTTGGTCCGTCCAGGATGGTCTACATCATGAATGGTGGCAGCTATTAATGCAGCTACCTCATCTAAATGGTCCAGACTTCCCTACAGGAAGAGAGAAAAATTATGATATGGCACAAAAATTACAGTAAATATTTTCTGATAACTTCCAGGTTACCCACAATTACACAAATGTAAATTTAAGCAGGGATCCTACCTCCTTGCAATCATTTTCCATTCACTGTACCCACAGATTACCTACCACAAAACTCCCACTCCTACCCTTACCCAAATATGCTTTCATTAATGAAACTTTATACACTGCTGTCACCTGAGCAGTATCTTTGCATTGCATTCTTTAATGGATAGTTCACCTAATGGTTTCCTTGCACTTTATATGCTTGCCTGAATGCATCTGTATTGACTCTGCTCCTACACACCCTCGTTTTAGCATAGTATAGGATAGACTATTTCACTTGGAAGTGACTTACAGTGATCATTGGCCGAGCTGCCTGACCACTTCAGGGCTGACCAAGAGTTAAAGCATGTTATTATGGGCATTGTCCAAATGCCCCTTAAACACTGACAGGTTTGGGACATCAACCACCTCTCTGGGAATTACTGTTCCAGTATTTAACCACTCAGTAAAGAAATGTTTCCTAATGTCCAGTCTGAACCTCCCCTGGCACAGCTTTGAACCTTTCCCACGTCCCGTCACTGAATACCAGGGAGAATAGCTCACACCTCCCTCTCCAAAGCTTTTGCGAAGCTTTATTAAGAACTGTTACTCACAGCCAGTTACCCAGAGACAGAAAAGAACTGGGTTCCCTCCCCACCTCCATCATTGATACTTAAAAATGTAAATTTATATAAACAGACTTTGGAGAAATGGTGTGGGCCTGCTTTCATCACAGGAGGACTTCAAGGACAGAGAGAGTTTATGAAGCCAGGACCATTATTTAAGCATCTGACTTCTGAATGACACACATAAAATGGCAAACATGCTGAAATCCTAGCCCAAAGAACTCCTAGGTGATGGTTCTACCTTAACTCTCTCCTTTCCAAGAAAGAAGGCGGTAGCATGCAGGACATCTGCTGCGTGTGTGGAGTTGTGGTATGAGTTGGAGGAATGGTAGTTGGCTTCAATGACCTGCAGCCATGCCCGTAGTGTTGCTTCCGAACAGTTTAAAAACTCTGAGACCCCAAACCGGGCAAAAACTTTTAACCCCAAATACACTAATGGCCTGGAAAACAATAGAAGAAAAAAGCAGTGCTGTAAAATAGGAACTTGTGATGTTCTAAAAGCGGTATGTTCAACAAAGAAACCAAGACCTTAAAAAGGGATGGGGAATGTTAAACATTTTTAAATTGCATATCTATAACCTCTGAAAAGCTTGGCCAAGGTTACAAATTATTGCATCTACCATCCTTTCAGACATTATTTTAATATGTTTTGTAGAAATGATGCAGTCCTTTAGAGTTTCAAAAATTTCTGTGGCTTCAGAAAAAAAATCTTAAAAGCCCATTTTTTTGTGTTTAGTATCTGTCAATCAAACAAAATTCCATTTATTTTTTTCCTGAGGAGAAAAAGCAGACTTTGAACGTGACATGGGCACATCCCAAAGGCTAAAAAGC
Source organism: Dicrurus megarhynchus (assembly GCA_013399195.1). Lineage (NCBI taxonomy): Eukaryota > Metazoa > Chordata > Aves > Passeriformes > Dicruridae > Dicrurus > Dicrurus megarhynchus. Next base: position 15,953 of record VXAD01002574.1, read on the forward strand.
TGTAAGCAAAAGAAAAGGTCAAATGTCAGTTGCAAAGTGCTGTGTCTGTGTGTTTGTACAATGCTGGGAAGCCCATGTGTGAAACGAAACAGAGTAAAACCTCTAATCATTTTGACTCTTACATCCAAATCCACTCTGGGTTGTCTTTTACTCTGTTGCCTGTGAGAGAGTCCATCAGTTACATTTTTCACTCCTGCAAGATGACCTACCGAGCCTCTGAGCTGAGAAAAGCATAACCAAACCCCAACATCTGCAGATTAAAACCAGACAAATGCAAATTTCAAAAATGGCCATTTTGTGCTAAGAGAGCACAAAAGAACACGTAGTCTATTAGATTCTTTGCATCTTGGAATGAAAACCACTTTTTTCTCTGGATGACGTGCTTATTTTTGCGGTCTGCATGACCTCAAGACTACTGACATCTGTTTTCATTATAAGCTTTAAAATCTCAGTCTGTTGATCCTATCACTGGTTTATCCTCCATCCCATTTTTTTGTCCCTATAATCAAAAGCCATAGTTGCCTTAGATCTTCCCAAATTGTAGGATGATATAGGTGAGGATGGGGAGAGGTTTGCTTTTTCCAGCATGACCATTTGCACATGAGCAGGATAAAGGGCCATCTGGAGGGCATCCAGCACGTAGCAACATCAGACTACGTTGAACAGTGTCACCTGGACAGAGTGGATGTGAGTCAAGCACGACAGCTCTCACAGATTTGCTGTGTCTTCAGTTTTTCCAGAGCTACAGCTCCTCAACAGACTTTCTCTGGGCACCCAGGGAAAGGAGTCCAGTACCTTTTATTTGTAACAGCCTCCAACTCAAAAATGTTGAAGTCCCAGCTTTCCTCGTTATCTAGGAGCTGTGCAATACAGGGTGGAACATCATTGATGGTGTTTGGCACCGGAAGGTGAGTATGGCTCAGGTTCATATCTGTTGAAATGGAATTTGGGAATTAACACATTTCCAGGTTATTCCCCCTACACTACCACAGCCCCTCTTCAGAATTCCATTTAGAAAACAACTCTTGAGAGAAACAACTCTTTTTCCTGACATGAAAAAGTCTGTAAATGCCTATAATATAAAGGTTTATTACAGAGCATTTGAACATAAACCAAAAAGATCAATGAACATTTCTTTGAGTGACAGTTTAGTTTTTACTAACATTTTGAAATGCATTATTTTAATTATTTCAGCCTGCTTCAACACCAAAATGGAGGGAGTCTAGCACTTGTGCTGCAGTCATTTAGACAACCATTTCCAGAGACATATATCCCACTGCAAATAAGCCTGAAGCTGTGTGTTAGCAGTATCGACAAAAGAAGTCACATGTGCAAAGGGAAGATTAAAATGGTGGCTTACTCTTAGAAAACACATACTCATTTCCTGACAGTCTTCTCAAGCCATCCTGAAAAAGAAAGCAAGTTTATCTTACATTTTTTGCATCACTAGTTGCAAGAATACTACATACACTTTAGCCACTATTCCCAGGTACTAAAAGCACTGCTCTTATTGTAGCAGTATTGCATAATCCTTGTTTTAGGGTCTTTCAAAATAAACATGCAAGGATCCCAGGAACTCTGGTATGGGATCTCCAGAGAAGATATTAAATATACAGTGTATTGCCCTCCTTGACCCTCTCATTGGCACCTGCAGGATTTCGTCATTCAAATTAGCCACTATAATTTATTTTTCATTTTCTTTATATTATTTTGGCAGGGATTAGCTCAGTGTCTATTAAAAAATGAGTAAATTCATGACAAACTTTAGATAGTCTGTCTCTTGCTGCTGTTACGGGACCAAAATCAGAACCTGATTAAAGCAACCTCACTGATACAATGGGCCAGCTATAGAGCAATCCTTCTAATCCCATATAAGCTTCTAGAGTTCCTAAAATGTATCTCCTTCAGTATCTTCTGAGACAAATCCAGAGACTGGTTTGTAGTTTCTAGTGGCAATCTTATTATTCACTTGTATGTGAGGAGGAATGCACCCAGTAGACGGAGATACGGCCATAGCTTACTACATCCTAGGGCCTACTGCTAGCAAAGAGGCCAAAATACTTAACTGAAATGGTGATGAATTACGAGTCCCCTTCCCATTGCTTGGGAGATTTTAGCACAGCAAAGCACTAAACTGTGATGTAGGACACTGGTAGCAGCAATTTCCTGTTTACTAATTTTACTCACATTCATTAGACCTCCAACAAGATCGCTTGTGTGAGGATCTTCATCTTTGGTACCTAGCTGAGGGGAATAAAGTTCTGTTGTCCGCAGGATTTCCAGAACTCTGTCCAAGGCCTCTGCTACTGTGATAGGGCTGTTTTCTTGGGCCGCATTAATTATGTTAATAACCTGAAAGCAGATTAAGGAGGCAGGCAAAGAAAAGTGAATGGCACTTTTTTCTTATTACAAAATTTTTATTCTTGTCTTGATTATGCTAATTTTCATTTAGGAAATGCAATGTAGTTTCCTACAACCCTTGAAGTACAACTCTGAAAATGTAAATTTGTGCTCAGATTTCCTGGTATCCATCTGCTATTTTTAACTAGCAAACTCCTGGGAAGTGAAAGCAGAACGGTGTGAAGTATCTGAAATCGTTGCAGGTGGGTGGACCAAGACCTAGCAATGTCCCAGTCCTTCAGCATGTCCAGGTGTGCTCTGAAGCAATTATTCAATCCCTAGAGGAAAACCCAAACAAACTCTTGGATGTGACTCAGCTATCCTGATATTGGATGTAAAGCCTTAGTTTTCTCCATGTAGAAATGAAGGGCAGAGAGCAGAAAGAGCTGGGCTGTGGGAGAAGAGGATGGCTCTTTGAAATCCACACTGTGCCTCAGCCACAATCCGGGAATGCAGCAGTGACTGCTCCTGGCTCTGCCAAGACTGACAGGGAGAAAGTCCGGGTGCTGTCTTCTCCAGGAGCCAGATGAGGCTGCACAGCCACTACAAGCTTCCCTGTGGGTATGACTGAGGATAAGGAAAAGGGAAAGAGCCGGTTGCTCTTACAGTCACAGAGGTGCTGGGAAGTAAGAGCTTGATGATTGCAAGAAGGGGAGAAAGGAAAAAATGGTTTGAAAGTGGAAGATACCTGACACCTTCGTGTGTTACAAGTGACTGTGCAGCTGGTTTGTGACAGCAGAGTTCATATAAAACAGTGAAGAAAAGGCTGCAGAAAGTGGGAGAGACAGAAGATGGTGCAGGTGCTCCCTCCTCTGCATGGTATCTTATAAATATCAATAGCAAGAGCAAAGGTGAGACTGGAAGAACATCCTCCTACTCATACATGACCCAACAGAGCAGTGTCCCCTTCCTGCCAGAAGCCATGCATCTAGCAAGGGTCCCCTTCTCCCCTCCTTAATATTCTTTGTTATGACTAGCATTTAGAATGCCATGATGAGATGTAGAAAGTGGTATTAAAAAAAAATTACTTATATTATTCTGTTAAATACAAAGTACAGAAGACCTCTGCTTCTCTGTTCAGAAACTGCATGCTTCCCTATGAGTGCAACTCCAGACTCTGGAGTTTGTGGGAAAGTCTGCTCAGGACTCACCTTTGTGATAGGAGCTTCTATTGTCATAGAGTGAATCCGTGCCATTGAAGAGTACCGTCGTGTCTGTAAACTTGGAGCTGCCATTAAAGAAAGCCACAGAGTGCAAATCAGATGACAGCATTTGGAGTGTGCAGAAGGCCGGGGAACAGCATAACAAAATACACTCTCGTGTCCCATTTCTCCTGTATCTCTCCTCCTGCAAATTCTTACTTCATTGTTTCTGAACTGTTTCTTGTTCTGAACATCATTTCTTGCACTGTTGTCTGCCTCTTTGGCAGCCACCCCTCACTTTTGATGTCAGATTTTCCATCCATCCTTCACTTCAGAATGGAGCTGTACTTACACTTCATGCCCTTAGATTGCAATGGATCTCTGTCAGACATGGCTCCTCCTGTAAGTCTGTGTGTGTCCCTCATCTTGGTGGTACAGCTGCTCTAATGAAAATTCTGCTCCCCCTAAGCAGTGCTTCTCTCACAACATACAGGGGCAGAAAGAAATCTCTGCCACCATTGTCCCACACCAGTAAGCAGTCACAAATGGGATTAGAAGTACTGCTTTCCAGTAACCAGCAGCAATAGATTCCTTCATGTTAAACATTAAAAAACCAAAAATACGTGTTCAGAAGCATAAGCTGCAGCTTTCTAAGAGAGCTAACACTTCACCACACACTTTTAGCAAGCTGCTCCCATCCCATGGCACAGTCACTGTCCTCCCTGTGAAGGCACTCAGCACTGCCATGCATTGTATAGCAATGCTGGTACTCATGTTGCAGCACTGCTTTGCAAATCAAAACGAAGAAATTTTATAGCAGTTATAAAAACATGGAGTAATCTCTGTTTAATCAGCTGTGAATCTGTCTGGTTATTCTTCTGGTCTGCAGTTTTATTGCCCAAGCCAAGTCTGTTTTTTCTTTATTTATAAATATATATTAATATATTGTATTGTACATACATATAATATAATACAATATTTCTTGGCAGTTTGCTTTCTTACCATCACTGGTTTGAGATGTTACTGACTTAACATCAACTGAGTCTTTCCTTCTGTTCTTGGACTTGTAAGAACCGGATTCTGTAAGTACAAAACAAAAACTTTAAAAATACATCAAGTAAAACCTATACACAATCTCCTTCATCTAAAATTATGAAAATTTAATTAAATGATCTTAACAACATCACATAAGTGGGGGAAATATTGTAATTTCTGCACATCAGAACAAGGAACTCAGTGTCTATCAATTTAAAGCAACTTGTCTGAAGTCACCTGCAAAGGTGTTTTTCAAGTCAAGATGCCTTATGTAACCGGAGACTTGCTTCACCTAACTTTAGCTCCCTAAAAGTAGCAGTCTTGCAGGCTGTCATCATCTAAGGTTATTAGATGTCCTGCTTCAGGACAGATGTCTCAGGCAGGTGAGCTGAACCCCTTGTGCAAGTTCTTTTTGCTCTCCTCTGACCACTGAACAAGGTGAGTTTAACTGCCTAAAACTTCAGCCAAGTGAGAAAAGTCTCATCTCAGTCTACACTATTCAAGCCAAAGCATAATTCAGACTCAGACAGCTTTTGCTTTTATTTGCAATAATTATTTGTACTCTGTGTTTAAGGAAAATCCAACCTGCTGAGAATGATTAAACAATCAATTTAGGTCTTCTGAAAATTAGCCATGCAACAAGCTGTTATTCTCGAAACTGCTGTTTGGTAAAGCAAGGGAAATTATCACATCCAGTCAAATTCAGAAGCTGGACAAAATGCCAGGAAAGAGCCTCAAAAAAAAATCTGGTAAAATTTCATTTTTCTCCAATATATTAAATTCTGCACTCTCCCGTATGTTTAAAAACAGCAACCATGCATCTGTTTACCCCTTTGCAAGAGTCTCTATAGTACCTATTCCCAGGGTATCTGAAATGCCACCCAAGGATCAGAGACCCTAGCAGGGATCAAAAGCAGATAAAATCATTTGAAGAATCAGAAGTATCATAACTGTGATATTCTTAACATAAAGACCAATTTTCATGATTATGCCACAAGACAGGATGTATGCAGCCTGTCTTTAGCAAAATAAAATGTTAATATACAATTCCCTAGAATTAAAAGTTCATCCATCTTAAAAACTACTGAAATAATTTCTGTCTTAATTCTCTTTTTCTACCACAGATTTATAATACAGTTTGGGTCTTCTGTGTTGTAGTCTGAACTGGAAAAACTGGAAGCATTTTCCTCTGTTGAAACCTAAGAGCAAGGCATAACTAATGCATGTTAAATCATTTTATTTATTTATTTGATAGTACTCCTCTTACAAACACCATTCTTGCATTTGGATGAGTTTATCATAAGGCACTTGAGTGGGAGCAAGCATTTATACATAAACAAAGCTGTGAGTGGCTGTAGCTGACAAAACAACTCCTTGTGTTAAACACCACCTAGCAAGTCAGAAACTTTGTTAATGCCCCCCAGAGAGTCACAGGTGCATAAAAGCTACTCTGTGCCGTACTACAATTTCATCTGTAAATATTTAAATGCCTAGGTAAAAATTTTTTTTTCACCTGCTGAGCATCAAATCTTATAATCCAGATTTGTTACAAATCACACCACCTCAAACAGCACAATACACATGGATTACTTTTCTATGCTCGTCACATATTGGTATATGCCCATGGCTCTGGAAATTTATTCTTGGAGCACAGCCATGGACTGCAGGGAAGGATAACCTACATCACATGCTCTGAGGTTGCCTACTTTCACTGCACTGTACTCATCAATGTGGTGCCATTGTGTGAGGCTTCCCAGTCTTGCTGAAATCTGTCACAATAATGAGCAAACCTAAAACATTAGTAAGCTAATATAAATGTCTTAATTAGTAACAAGTGTTCTGCTTAGTTTTTGGGCTTCTTCAGCTTCCTGTTTGCAGGAAATAAACAATGAGAAGAAAATCTGCTTTTATTACAGGGATACGGGAGCAAATGGTTTAAATACTGTGGATCAGTTCTGGTGGCAGCAATGGGAATGAGAGCAACCAATTGCATATTGTTTCTTCTTCCCCCTGCCCACTGTTACTTAGCATCACAAAGCTCTCAGATGTTTGTATGTATTCTTAGGCTACTTGAAACAGCAGGGGATGTCAAGCAGTCACGTCCCATGCTCTTAGTATGTTATATCCTCCTCCCATGTGAAAACCAGAAGCTGCCTGAAGTCGCACAGCAACACTGTCTCACCTTTCAGAGCAGGAAAGGCCTCAGGTGCCAGAAGGTAACAAGGCATGAGAACCTCTTCACTCATAATAAGACATCAGTCTGACTGAGACCACTAGAGTCACAAGCTTAAAATTGGCCTTAAGTGCCTCCTTCTTCAGGGAAAAATGTTATTCCAAACCCTACACAGCACTGGAGGAAGGGAGTATTCTGTTATGGTCCGCACTTCTAGTCAAAAGCTCTCTGCAGAATTCAGTGAGGGCTGGAATGTGCTGTCTGAGAGTAAGCAAACCCACCTGAGACAGAAGACAAGGGTTGCAGACATGCTGCAGCAACTCAGTGCTGACTGGAACTGAGTCGCTCAGGCCTGGACACCTCAGACAACTGTCTTAGCCTCTGCGGGGGCCAAACCAATGGCCTGCTGACAGGTCCTAAACTTGGAAACACCGTGGCACAAATGTGTGCTGGCACAAATCAGCACATTCCACATTTCAAACACAAAGAGGTGCCAAGGTACACCAGCCACAGGATCAAACACAGTGTTTTAATACAATAAAGAACAATGCATCTTAACTTCAAATGCACAGCAAGAGGTCTGCACAGGAGACTCAATTATTGGTGATTTTAAGTCCAATTCATGGTGTTACATCAGAAGCATCTGGCATCTGTCATTGGCCATCAGCTCTGACCACTGACTGGACAGAAGGAAGAGAGAACAATTCATACGAGCAGAGAACCTCGGCACAACCTCCAGCACAGCAGAATGTAGAGGTAAATGATAGTATTCTAACCTGACTGGGAATTGTCTCCTGTGTACTTATCCTCACGGTGACTCTTGTAGAGCTGCAGATAAGAGTGAAATATACATGTAAGGAAAAAGAATACAAAAAAAAACTTTAAACAGGCTGCATTCAACACTGTCCATATCCAGCATTTTCCATTCAGCTATTTTAAAAAAAGTGTTTGGCACAGACTCTTCTTCAGGTGTAATTAGATGTAGAGAAATAATATGAAAGCAAACAGATGTGTCATGCAGAAAATCACAGATAAAAGTGCTTTTATGTACTAAATTCCTGTTTAATGCCTGTGTTTACAAGAGAACTGATACTCATTTTAGGTAGTGTTTTAAGTGCAACTTGCATATGAACCTAAAAGAATAAAATGAAAAAAAAATTTCTTAGAACTATCAAAGCTAATTTTGAATGCATCCTTTCATGGGTCACTAATAAACTGGACTTCAAAAAACTCAGTTATAAAAATAACTCTCCAGAGAATAAGGGGTAGAGGTAGGTGTCATTCATCAGACCTTTATTTCTGTGTAGTTTTTAATCATTCTCATGAATGAAAAATTAAACACAACATCTTAATTCTGTGTGCTTCTGAAACATCTTGGGTATCTCCAACAGCAGGTATTTCAAGCTTTCTTAGAATTTAGATAAGATATTTCCATATCGTAATATTTACATCTGTTTCTTCATCTGCAATAACACAGATTAAATGTTCCTCTGCTTTTTCATTCTTCTCAGAAACAAAAGTACTGGCCAATTCATGACAGTGTAATACCTGCTAATCACCTCACCCCTTTCCTTTGTTACGTGATTAGAAGAAAGTATTTTGCTGTTCATAGGAAAACCGACCAGAAATCACTGTTTGTCAAGTCTTCTCTTGAAAATTGGCACATGATGTATTTAAGTATAGCTAACAGAGACACAGAGAAAGACTAGAAATAATGCATTACTGTTTTTACTGCAGTCACTAGAGAAGATACACGTACCCTCTTACTTCAGATGAATAATTGTCAGTGCTTGACACTGTAATTACACATTTTTCAGTACACATAATATTTAGGAGTCCATTACTGTCATATGGTGACTGGTTCCTCTGACCAAATCCATCACCTGCCTGTAGTGAAGCACTAGATTGCATGGAAGCATGAAATCTGTGGTTGCAACCTGTCAGGTAAAAGGACAGTACGACAGGGTTGCGCTTGTGTGCTCTTAGTGTCTGTATCAGTTTGCAACAGTGCATGCTGCAGGGTCCTCATGGGGATTATTCAGGAAAGAAAGGAAAGGAATGATAAAAAGTCTCTTTTCCATCATTCTTGCACACCTTTTGTTTTTTCCTTTCTGCTGTGGCGGGGAGGTAGGTAAAGAGGGTGAAAGGAAAAGAGAAGAAAATGGAAAGGAATAAAACCCAAAAAAATTCAGGCATGGCTTTTTGTAATGAATTAAAAAAAAAAAAAAAAAAAAAAAGGGAAACCCTGGGCTCATGTTCCATAACAATCTTGTTCAGGGGAGTGTAAGAAGTGACTCTTCATCCAAAAATATTTCAAAAGCTTGAACACCTTTCTTGTAACCAAGAAACTCTCAGAGAAATAATCTCATCCAAACAGAGTAAGGTTAAGGAAATCTCATCAAATATGGTACAGTGACACAAGGCACCTGAACTGCTTGTTCTGGCCCCAGCCTGGAGCTTCTCTCAAAGCCAATGGATATATCTCTGTCTACTGCACAACTGGCAGAAACATTGGCACAGTCCTCCAAGTGCTCTACTAAAAAAATAAACCACATTTCTGTTCTGAGTATTCTCTTCCCCTTCTGCAGGCATGTCCTGAAAGAGCCATGTAAGGTAAGTTATGAGGGCAGTTATACAGTTAATCTTGGGTCAATATGTTCTTGAAAGAAACAACACCTCTCTTGTAAATTTACGAATGTGAAAACACTGGACTCTATCCTGCCAGGTCTCAAATTGACAATGGCGGCATTAATAATTACCTAGGCTCAGCACACGGGAATAATCACATGAAAGTCAATCCCCATTCATAAATCTTCACCGTAAGAATGCTTAATGCTCTTTTAGATATTTTTTTTCCATGCATAAATTTAACTTGCTAGGTTTTTCTATGTGAGAAATCTGGCATGGAAATACATGAAGATTCCAGTGGTCTCTGACATCCTTTACAGAGGCTGTCACTAATGGCAAAAAACACATACATTTTTTAAGGTGAAACAATGTATAATAATGTAAGGATGTTTACACTGTCTGAATGCTGAGATCAAGGTGTTTAAAATTATGTTGATGCAGTGAAATATTACATTTGCATCAAAATTTGAATTACGACAGCTTTTGCTGCTCTGTAACTTAAATAAATGTTTAGTTTGGTTTCCTTTTGTCTTTCCATAAAGATTTATGTCTGGCTTGAAAAGGAACCTAATTTTTTTAGTGTAAGGAAAAGTGCTACTGCTGCAAGTATTCAGGAATGGATATTAGGAAAACTGCATTGTCCAGGATCTCCTACAGGCATGAGATATTTCCATGACAGAGGTGAAACAGAACAATTACATAGCTCTGTCAGATACACCTTGTTTTTTAAGAGACCTTAAATCTCCACAGACCATGTTTTCTCTTAGGCTGTGGTTTTTAACCTTTGTGGCAGACCTCTATACCTGTGGATAACCTTTTCAAGGCCATATTCCCTGGGATCACCAAATGTGTAAAGCTCCCCAGGCCTGTAGGTCATCACATTAGTGCTTAATTTACCAGTAGCGTCTCATGAACCAATACTAAAAAGACAAGAATGGGTGGTACTTTCCAGCAGTACAGGAGAATATGAATGTCACCTTGGACACAAGTCCTTAAATAAAATTTGTTTCTTAACTTCCCTTGTTCTCACCAACAAGGAGAGGCTGATGGGGCACATGAAGTTCATGGGGCAGCCTGGGCTGCAGCAATCATGAAATGGAGGAGTACAAGATCCTCAGGCCAGTGAGGAGGGCACACAGCAAGCTCACTACCCTGGACCTCGGGAGAGTAGACTTGGGCCTCTTCAGGAACCTGCTTGGTAGAGTGCCATGGAATAAAGCCCTGGAGAGAAGAGGGGCCCAAGAGAACTGGTTAATATTCAAAGATCACTTTTTCCAAGCTTAGGAGTGATGCATCCCAACAAAGAGAAGTGAGGCAGAAATCTGGCCAGGGACATAAGGGACAAGAGGAAAAGTTTGTATAGGTACCTAGGTGAATTAAAGAAAGATTAGGGAAAATGTTGTCCCTCTCTGGAAGGAAACAGGAGGTGTGGTTAGCTGGGACACATAGAAGGCTGAGGTACTCTATGAATATTTTGCCTTGGTCTTCACCAGCAAGTGCTCCAGCTACACTGCCCGAGTCACAGGAGGTAAAGGCAGGGACTGGGAAATGTCTGACTCTTCAGACATTCTCTCTGTATTACTCCCAGGCTACCACCCACAGCAGGAGAAGATCAGGTTTGGGAACATCCAAGGAACCTGAAGTTGCATGAGATCACAGGACCTGATCAGCAGTTGTGAGTCCTGAGGGAGTTGGTGGAGGAAGTGGCTAAGCCACTATCCATCATATTTCAGAAGTCATGGCAGTCCAGTGATGTTTCCAGTGACTGGAAATGGGGAAACTTAGAACTGTCATTTCTAAAGATTAAAAAAGAAAAAGGAAAACCCAGGGAATGACAGGCCAGTCAGTCTCATCTCTGTGCCCTGCAATTCATGGAGCAGATCCTGCTGGAAGCTATGCTGAGACGCATGGAAAGTAAGGAGATAACTGGAGACAACAAGCACAGCTTCACTAAGGGCAAATCATGCCTGACATATTTGGTGGCCTCCTACAATGGGTGGATAAGGGAATGTCCTCTAACTGGACTTGTGCAAAGCATTTGATGCTTCCAGGTGCACTTGGCTCTACAGTGGAGAGACCTGGATTTGACAGGTGGACCACTCGGTAGATAAGGAATTGACTGAATGGTCCTACTCAAAGAGTTGTGGCCAATGCCTGGGAGTCCAGGTGGAGAGGAGTGACTAGTGGTGCTCCTCGGGGGTCTGCACTAGGGCCAGTATTACGTAACATCTTTGTCAGGGATACGGACAGTGGGATCAGGTGCACCAGCAGCAGGTTGGCTGATGACACCAAGCTTTGTAGTGTCACGACTGCTTGAGGGGCCATAACATGCTGGAGGAGCCTCCAGCATAAGATAAGGACCTGCTGGAGCAGGTCCAGAGAAGGGCCACAGAACTGACCAGAGAGCTGCAGCACCTCTCTTATGTGGAAAGGATGAGCGAGTTGGGGTTGTTCAGTTTGGAGAAGAGAAGACTCTCAGAGGTTTTGTAGCACCTTCCAGTACGTAAAGGGGTCCACAAGAAAATGAGAGGAAATTTTACAAGGGTCTGTAGTGATAGGACAAGGGGGAATGGTTTTAAACTGAAAGAGGGTAGGTTTAAATTAGCTTTCAGGAAGAAATTCTTTACTGTGAGGGTGGTGAGACACTGGAACAGGTTCCCCAGGGGAGTGGTGGATGCCCTATCCCTGGAAGTTCAAGACCAGGTTGGATGGGGCTTTGAGCAACCTGGTCTAGTGGGAGGTGATCCTGCCTGTGACAAGAGGGTTGGAACTAGGTCATCTTAAGGTCCCTTTCCAAATCAGTCTATGATTCTATGATTCTTACTGGTTTAAGCAGTCCAATCTACAGGGCAAAGAAAAACAAAAGAAAAGGGCTTTTTCCCTATATTCCTACTGCTGTTTTTTACATATAGGTACAAGTTTGTAATTATTTTGAACTCATTATCTTGCATTAAGAATATCGTATATACACATCCCTGTACCACTCCTTCAGTTGTGTGTATAATATAGAAAAAGCCATCAGATTATGTCTTACTTTCAAATCAACATCAAAGCAGCTATAAATGAAACAGCAGTTATCAGGTTTAAACAATCAATTAAAAAGAAATACATGTAACTTTATCACTGCTTTTATTATAAAACTCTGTTGCATTCTAGCCTGAGCATTTTAAAACATCCTGTGACTGTAAATGACACTTTGCTGCTAATTCTAAAATACACGTTATAGTTCAAAGATCCTAATAAGTTTAAAATACTATGAGTCTTATTTTTCAGTGATAGACATGCAAAGTTCTTCCAGGAATTATGCAGATTTCTCCTTGATTTTTTACTACCTACCTCCACAAAAACTTGTGCGAGGAGAATGGTTTCAGCAGTCAAATGTTACCACCAATTAAATTCTTCTAGCAGTAGTGGTTTTCCAATAATGTGTTAATATTCAGTATTGTTTTACTCAAGAAGGGGCAAGTAGACATACTAGTGATTTTCTAAATACTTTTCCTGTGTGTCTTTTCCCAGATCATGGATAAAAGCACATAAAATTCTAAATAAAACAAGATACATAACCCCTCCCCTAAACAACATGGAAACATATCCTATTTCTGAAGCACATGCTTGGTCTAAAATGTTTCCAGCCACTTCTTATGCTTCCCACTTTCTATCTCACCCCTACAGACCATATGTCAAAGACAGGCTTCATTCCTTTGCTCACTAAAGTCCAGACTTCTTTGCTCTACAGGGCACTTATTAGAGTATTTTTGGGGCAAAGAATGTGATATGATAATTAGCTTCAGACACTGTCAGAGGGAGGAAACCAAGAGAAGATGACAGTAAACTGCTCCCCACACCACCAAGTTTGTTGCAGGAGCAGCTGGTGTGGATTTGTGTCTGGACTGCAGAGACCCAGCTCAGCCACTACTGCCGGGTTACTTGGGTTATGGCTTGAGTTATACCCTTCTACAGCACCTGTTCTGGCAGGTGGGTGAAGTCGCAGGGCCTGCATGAAAGCTACACTGTATATACGTACCACACATTGCCAAACCTTGGGACCACTAAGCGTAGGTCATTAGTTGGCATAAGTACACCAGATGAGGCTGGCAAGAACAGTTCTACAAAAAAGGCCCTGAACTCCCTTTGAACTGTGGTCTGTGTTGCTCCACAGCATCACAGACTCAACGGTCATATCCATGCTCCAGAAAATTAAATATGTTGTTCCTCTATTCAGGAGTCCTACAAAAGGAGAATAATGCATGCGAATGTTGAAGTTTTCTTGCTTGATCCAACAATCAATGAGAATCTCATTGACAATCTAGATCACATCTTCTTGAAAAAATTACAAGCCAAAAGCCAGTTTACTAAAAGCTATGAAAATTACCACATGAAAGAAATACAATACCTGTTTGTTGTTTTCATTGGTACAATGCAGCCTTTTGAGGGACACAAAGTGTCTTATTTGCCTAGCAACAGAAATAATCACTTGTTACCGTATCAAATTGTAAAGAGAGAAGTGAAGTGATACACTGCTATTTTCTGAAGGAGAGATCTCCAAACCCTCAGGAAATCAGATACCAAGCCCAGCACCAGCAAGACTACTGGGTGGCTAGCACTCGTTCATGAAGCATAACATTGAGGTTTTTATCCCAGGACACCTGATCCTTCTGTTGCTCCAGGAATTCTCCTGCACATCTGGGAGCTGAATTTGGCAATGTGTCCATCCTAAACTGCGAAGGTGGGAACACGTACAAGCACACATGCAAACATGGGGGTTGTCCAGTTGCTAAATACATGGAGGTTCGTGTCAAACTTACAGATGCAGAAAGCAGAGAGAAGGCCCTAAAACCCAGAAAGCAATTATGTTCCGGACGAGTTAGTTACCCTCCTTGACCGACCACAGGTGTTATCTTCACGTGCTGCTGGATACTGTCTCCTGATTTTCTTCTTGCGTAGTAAACTCCTTGCCATTCCTAAGGAAACACACACAGCAGAGACAGCATCTGAGCACACATAGCTTGCAGTCAAATATTTGTTTATTATTGCATAGTCCTTGTGTACTAAATTATTATTTTTATTTCATGGTTGTCTTTTTAAAAAGAGTATAAAATTAAAATACTATTAAGTATAACAGAGAGAGAGCAGCAACTACTCACCCAATGGAGAGCAGCACCTTTAACTAATGTAAGGACAGTATAATTATGTTTCTCTTGGGAGAAAGTATTTTTTACAAGGAACTTTAGGTATCATCTACTTAAAGAGGTGACAATCGTTCTTGCTAGATGCCACCATAACAAGCAGTGGCTGAAACACATCGAAGTATATCCCTTGGGACCAGCAGAAACGAACACTGTGCCAAGCACCACTCAGCTTTGAAGTTGTTGGTTGTCATGCAATATATATGCTAAATTTCAGAAGTCTTTGATCTAAAGATGTCCTTCAACTAATCTCAAAGAGGAACGATTTTAAGGAGGGAACTACCTGGCAGCAGAATAGGATGAAGCTGGAAAATGGGTAGAAGATACCTCTGAGCAGGCAGTGCTAGCTGCTGGGCAGCCCATACAAATGAGGAGGAGCACAGCAGGAGTGGCCTGTGGGTACTGCTAATGAACCAAGGTGAACCTGCAAACAACTCCAGACAGTGACTCACAAAGCTCAGATCATTGCTGGATGTGACTCAAAGGTTCAAAAACTCCCCAAAGTTCTTGAAGCAGAACGTGAGACAGGGAAGGGTGACAGGTACTTCTGCAGCCCAGGGGAGATGGGATAGGAGACTGCTGCATGTGTTAGGGGAACGTATTGCCAGGCCCATCACCACAACGACACGAGTTCACAGCACACTGTAGATATTCTAACTACAGTTATTAGGAAAGCAAACCCCACTGGGTGCCAATACATTTTGGTGCTTTAAGTATGCAGTTAGTGAAGGCTCTGCTGTTTGACAGAACAGTTACACATTTTGTTTGGATGATTCAGCCACCTGAGAGACTGACTGAGGGACAAACTGTTACATTCCAACTAACAAAAGCTCCATGGGCTCTAAGCAAAACAGAAACACAGAAAACATTCTGATACTGATCTTAAGCCAACAAATCAGCAGGAGTTCAGTCAGATCCTAAAAGCAAAGCTAATGAGATCTGTAGTCACTTGTCTGTGACATGGGTTGTTGTGCTTAGACATCTGAGAAGCAGAATTCTGGTCTTACGTGTGTACTCATGAAGAACACATCTTGTGTTCTTAAACCTACAGCGATAAAAAACAAAGCAGAATAGAACTCGGTAGCATTTTCTCTCAAAGGACTTTGTCTTATTTGCTTACCTTTCCTTTTTTAATAAATGTGTTTATGTTGTCCAAAAGGTCTGCAGAGTTTTTATCACTTTTAGGTAGTTCAGTGAGCTCCTTGCCAATAAGCTCTCCCTTGCAGTACCCCATCATCCGTTCAAAGGCTGGATTAACATACTGCCAAAACAAAGGTACATTAGGACAATATCAAAAAGAATTTATTTAAAGGATAATAACTTACATATAAGTATCCAAGTGTGAGAAGTCATATGGCTAAAGGCACAACCGCACATCCCTACAACTCAGTGTTTCTCATATAAAAATACTATGTAATGGTGAAACATTTTATTCAAGTAAGAGGCTGAACAGAGAAGGTGATATGTAATCTATCAGAAGGCACAGAAAGAGAATGAATGCAGACTTTACCAGAAACAAAAATACTGAAAACTAGCCTCTAAATCAAGTTACAGAAGGAAAAGCCTTAAAAATTCAGTAGGCATCAGTGTGCAGCAACCAGAAATTAGTCAGTTCATTGTACAAGGCTTTCTAATGGGCAACAAAACTAAAATACTAAAATAGAACAGGGACTACTTTGGGTTTCTTCTTTTCAAATTCTATAAAATAGTTAACATTTCTCCTACCTGAATGACATGATCTTCATTGGTTATTTCTACAGCTTCCTGACAATGGTCTAATGCCGTAAACACTGCATTACAAGCCCTGAAATTAGCAAATGATTAGCACATTAGTTTTTTTGTTAGAACATTTTGTTCACTATAAATACATGATTAAATTGTACTTATCAGTAGATGAACCACAAAGTAGCAGTTGTTTTGACTAGACCATGTCACTATCTTTATGATGACTTTTTCAAAACATCCAGCCTCAGACATCCCTGTTGTTAACGTGCTTTTACTGCAGATTACGTTATAAAAGTGCTCATAGATACTGCAGCATCTTAATAGTATACTTGTACCTACATACGTACTTTGGACAGCAGGAACTAACAACGAACAGTAAAAATAACACATTACTATTACATCAGAATGTTTTGTGATCATTATAGACTGGGAACACAAAAATCATGACAGCAGGTATATACAAAGTTTTCAATACAGCAAGCAGATTGGCACTGTCAAAGAAACTGTAATACAACACAGTTAAAGGAAGCAATAGAGACATGTCAAAGTTCTAGTTCAAAAAATACCAATTTTCCTTCTTCCAAGTAATAATGCAGTGACTTGATTTCCATACATCCTGATCTTTAAGGACTCAGATAGTCTTTGTTCCCCATTTTATTTCCAGGGCTATCCTTGAACTAATGCAAGAAAACAGAAGCCTTACCTTCTTGCTACAGAATTCAAATTGCTTAAATTATGATTTATACAGGATGGCATTAACATTAATATAGGCTCCTAATACTAGGGGAAAATGTATATCTCATAGAATCATAGGATGATTTGGGTTGGAAGGGACATGAAGATCATGTAGTTCCAACACACTACCATGGCCAGGAAGAGTGCATACTAGAAGAAACAATCCAGGAATACTTGCTTCGATAGGTACCAGTACTTCATCTTTGATTTGAACTAAAGACAAACTATATCCTATATAGACAAATTATATTCTATATAAGTCTAATTTCAGGGAGCAAAAATGCACTGTGCATAAACATTCTTGTATATAGTATTTACCTAAAAGGAACATCTTGCTTTCAGGCTGCATAGTAGGGTTTGAATTAGTACCAGTGACTACAGAATTAAGAAATACAGGACATTGCTACTTCTGCTTATTATGGAAGTAACTCAAAACCAAATAGGATACATGAAGAGATATACACAGAAACACAGACATGGAGCCATGTGGATGAAGATTTGTAGGAAACAAGTATTTTATACCAAAGATGACAGAATTGTTTCTGCTCATAGAGTCAAAGGAGCTCAGAGTGTAATTTTATATGTGATTTTCTAGCAGTTCAAGCTGGTTCCTGGGTGTAATTTTGTGCTGTGTGAAGGAACTAATTTGTCTCAGTGATAGATACCTGTCTGGTACATCAACTGCTAACAAACATAATTACATAGAGTTTCTGTAAGAAAACACGCAGATACATTTGCACTATTCAAGCCTTAGTATTTTCGTTTGATCTGGCAAGCAAGCCAGCAAAATTACAAGTTTAAATGGCCCATATCCCCTTTAATTAGCACACAGATGTCCAACCAAGTTTCAAACCAGAACCAGCTATGTGGAAAAGTGGAGTCCATGCTAGGAATGGAAAGACACTTCTGACCACTGAAACGACCTCATATACTGCTCTCTGGGGCTGCTGCTCGTTTTTCATCACATTTCTCTTGTGTCTGAACATGTGACATATCACAGGTTTAATTCTATCGACTAACTTTCTGCATTCTCTTCCCTTTCACTTTTACAAAGCTGTATAGAAGACCTGCAGATCAGTGACAAGTGGCACAGACGTGCAGTGCATCACTTTTTTCCCCACTTAATTAAACCACACAAATGAAAAAAATAATTATACCTGAATGCTATAACCAATAGCAGTTCTGATTAGTTTTTAATGGCATCTGCCTAGTAAGACAGAGGTAGGGGGAAGACATTCCTGCTGAGTTATGGAAAACAACTATTAAAATTGTGTAAACCAAAATTCAATTTTTTCCCCTGAAATTTTACTGTAATTGCAGTTTGCATGCATGAACGTGCAATCACTTGAAATGTGAAGTCACTTTGGTATCAGTTTGCAAGGAAAATCTTAGAAAAATCAACTTCTTAAACAGACACACTGAAACCTGTAGAAAAGTGATAGTATTTTCTGTAGATGGAACTGGAATTAATTTATGCCACAGAAAGAACAGCCCCTTCTCTGCACTTCTTTCCTATCGTTTCATATGGTTGCATTGCAAAAATACCTACATGCATGCAAAAGCACCTAAATTAAATATAGAATTAGTCGCATTAAGGAAAAAGTGCATGTGGGAATGAACATCATTTAACTTCTCAGTAACATATAAAACTGTGCTCCTGACCTGCCAAGTCTTGGCCAAGCAAGAAAATAAAAACTCAGAGCTGAATCAAGATCGTATTCAGCTCAGGCCTTCAAATATGGCATCTCAGACACATGAGATCAAGAATGACTCTGTGAAGTTTTACCATCATGTAAATTCGCAGTCCATACCTACACTGACCGAGTTTTCTCAGGGTACCAGTTACTAAGGCACTTGAGTTTGTCCTTTACAAAATAACAGGAGAAAATATAAAAGTGTAGTATATTACATACATACATACATACATACATACATACACATTACACACACATACATACAGATGCAAGGCACACATATGCGTAGCTGGGAAGAAGCAGAAAGCAACATGATACAATTATTTAGATCAAGAGGTTGATGTTTGCACTTTCTCACACTTCTACATACCGTAATTTGAACTGAGATCGCACTTCCCCATGTTCTATTTGAACCAGTTCATTGTAACAGGCAGTTACGCTGCTGTTCTCCATGAATTGCTGGAAGACAAATCAGGACTGCATTAAATAGGCTGGAATGGTTTTAAACTGTTATTTCTGCTCCTGCATCTAAAACTTAAGCTTTTTAAAGAGAGCTGGCATGAGGCCAGTGAAGGCCCATAAGGGTGATTAAGCACCTCTGCCGTGAGACAGGGCGAGAGAGCTGGGACTTTTCAACCCGAAAAGGAGAAGGCTGAAGTGGAGAACTTATCAAAGTGTATGAATATCTGAAGGGAGACTGTAAGAAGACAGAGCCAGCTTCTTTCCAGTGGTACCCAGTGACAGGACCAGAGGCAATGGGCACAAACAGAAGCACAGAAGGTTCAGGGAACCTGAACATCAGGCAACATATTTTTTTTTTTTTTACTGCGAGGGTGACCTGGGCACAGGTTGCCCAGAGATGTTGCAGAATCTACATCCCTGGAAGTGTTCAAAAGCTGTGTGGCACGGTCCTGGACAACTTGCTTTAGGTGGCTCTACTTGAGTAGGGAGGTTGGGCAAGATGACCCCTAGAGGTCCCTTCCAACCTCAACCATACTTTCTTTTTCCGTAGAAATAAGCTCTCGTTGTACCTTTTGTGTTGTGAATAACCATCTTTTCCTCAGGAATGAGTTTCTATTTTTTAAGACAACACAAATATCTAAATACAAAGCAAGTATAAAAAAATGCTAAATCCATAACTGGATTTTCCCATTTGGTTTTAGCAACCCAACAGATACTCTTAAAAAACACCCAAACACAGTCTCACACAAAACCAGTATTGACTTGATGTTTTACTTTGAACATCTATCCTTAATTCAGAATGGAAATGGTAAACCTTAGAGACATAAAACATTCATGCAAAAAAAAAAAAAAAAAGATAAAGAATTGTATTTGGCATTTGTTTCAAGCAAATATTTCAGCTAAAGCTCAGAAATTGAAGTAAGTTTGCTTCACGAGTAATCTCACTGAGCTGTCACTGTGAATTCAGAAGTGCAGAAAAGTATATAAAATAGAAGCCTGCTGGCCACAGTGACACTCTAGACAGGAGAGAATGTTCTCTCTGTTAGGTCTGAAAGGGCTTGTGCTTGGTCCTGCTGAAATCAGAAATTTTATGTTGCTACAAAAGAAGTAGATTCTCTGACTTCAGTTAAAGTTTACTGATCAATCACATGCACTGACTTTAGTTATCACAGGAAATGCCCTGTGTTCTCACAGCACAGCTGCACACAGAGTCCAGAGCAGCATGCAAACCTCCAAAGAATAGCTTTTAATAAATCTGTGCTTCTGTCCTGGATGAAAAACTATGTTTTGGAGACCAGTGGCTTAATTCCAAGTTGTGAGCAAAATGTAAAAAAAGTAAAACTAAAAACAACTGTTGGCATGGGTCTGTTTCATTCCTTAATGTTAAGATCTTAAAAGACTTCTGTAACTTTCACTTCACACACTACAGAATGCATGGGAAAACAAAAGGTATAATATCAAGTTGGCAGAAGCAAAGGTGCAAATAAAGTTTTGCTTTTGATATCAAACTGCCTGCAAACAAACTTCTCTTCTACAGCTGTGTAGATTTAGATTTTCAGTTTTAGGGTGCTCTTTTAAATAATAACATACATTTGTGCTAAATTTAAAACAATATAAACAAATCTATCAATAATATAAAATTTATCAATGATGGCAACCTATTTTATAAAATAGACTTACTAGAATATACTAAGGCTCTTTATAAACTGAATTTTACAGTAGTGTGTTTTACTGAAAAAATTTAACCACTGTTGTTCATTGACAAAACTCTTGGCACAAATCTTTTGCTAGGAATCAAGAATTGCAGCTTATCAAAGTGCTAACTGTGCTCTTAACTGTTGTATAGTCTTCTGCAGATGTACAGAATCACTTTATCTAAGTTCACAGTGCTGATGCTGGTCATTCGCTGGCTGACTCAAAACTAAGAAATCGACTGGGACATGGAAATAACAGGAGACATTTCCTTTTGTAATCTGTGCTTCTAATGTGACACAAGAATAAGATGATCTCTGAACTCTCAGATATTAGAAGGCAGACAAAACACTTTCTTTAAGACAGTTTCATATTTATATAGTACATTTTGATTTAAGTAACACATACTCTTAAATTATTTTTTACTTCATTATAATGGGATTCCGCTGTTGTTCTTTACAGAACTTACTAAAAGCCACAAGAGTTATAAGCTAGCAGGAAGGCATCATTCTTCTTGCTTAGCAATAACAATTAGGTTTAATATTAAAGAATTCTTTTATTCCAATCCAGAAATTTTTAATACTATCTGGTCAATGAGAATCAACATTCGTTTAGGAAAAAAGTTCAAAATACAAGACAAGTTTGTAATTCAGTATCTGCAAATGTTAAGATCCCCTGTTTGCTGATTTAAGTCATAGCTAAAAATCAGTCAGGAAGCTAAATTGCTTATTCAAATTAGCCCATCCTAAGTAGGCCACCACTATCAGATTTATGAGGCTGAGAGGAAAAAAAAATCAGCATAATTAATGTACTGGATTAGCAACAGCATTAATACACAAACACAAAAGCTGTTAACGATATAGAGGGAAAATCAGAAGATGTAATAAAATACTTTCTTGAGAAGAAGGAAGAAAAAACAGAAATAAGCCAGCATAAAGAAAAAACTTACGATTTAAACAGGTATGATTTTCTAAAAATAAATTTAATTTTTGCTGCTGAGGAAGAGACTCCCCACAAATACCACCTCTCTGTTTAAAGAAGGGTATTTTTAAATCTTTGTGTAGTAATGGATTTGGTCCCTACTGATCCCCATCCAAGCAAAAATGATTCCTGTGTCCACCCCACAGCAAAAGTAGAAACTTTGACATCAGATGATTTTAAAGTCTTGAAAATAATTCCAATAGGGAGTTATTACATTATGTAAGCTCTCTGATAAATTTGGGACAGTAAGAGAGAGTAGTTAGTGCAGCTGTCAGGTGCAAAAAGATTTTCTTTCCAAGGCAGAGAGCACCACTGAACCATGTCTCACAGCTGCACAGTCTCCTCTGACTTTACTCAGTACTACACCCACAGTTATAATCTAGCTCACAAAACATATTGCTCTGCATCGTGTTCAAATGAAACCCTAGACCTGAGAAGTAATAAAGTTTTCTTTGAAAAATATTAAAGCCAGATAAAGAGAGAGAGAGAGAGATTGGTAGAAACTACACTAATAAAGCACTGGCATTCTTGGGCTGATCTTTCTCTTAGATTCACCTTTTCCAATTTCCAGAGCATCTAAGTGCTTTAGAAATGCTTTGGCCCCATAATACCCTTGCAGTAGAGGCAAGATCTTATACCTCTTTTTTTAGGAGATGATCTGAAAATGGTAATTCTGGTTTATGTTCTGCTGTATAAACAAATTTGGGCTGAAGGTGAGCTGGCTCAGACACTGGACTCAGTATGAGCATAGGAGCATGAGATTTTGCCTGGGTTAGTTCCATCTCTTCCCTGATTTTCCTTAGTTAATTTTCCTAACTTTATATATGTTAAAGAAAGTATATACAGTTAATTCTAACTCCAGATGTGCTTCTTTTGCTTAAGTACACATCCTTCCTTTCGAATGGCTAACTTAAAAAATGCAGCTGGTTTATTTTAGAGTAACGTAACAGTAATATCCATCCAAAGCCACTCACACAGAGACTGGGACAGGGTAAGCAACCTAGATTTTCAGAGCTGAGAACTCCTGCCTTTCTGCTCTCTCCTACAAAGCCCTTTGAGAAACAGTATCAACAGTTATCTTCCCTTCTGCTGCTTGTACAGGAGTGCCTCTAACCCTGTACTGAGAAGAACTGGTGCAAACTGACATAATGGGAAAAAGAACTCTTCTTCACATCACGAGCTGGACCAGGTTTGTTGTCCCTTTAGAAGAGAAATCCCAGCCGCCTGAGACACACAGGGGGGTTCTGGGTGACGAGCCAGAATGCTGAGATACTTTAACCAGAGTCTCCCATCCTTGTTTTTTAGTGCAGTCAACAACAAAACCCACCCACTACCCAGCCAGACCACATGGAGGTAATCTCAGTACTCCTGCTATTCTGAAAGGACTAGCTGGGTCACAGAGCCTCTCATTTCACATGCTTCTGGAATACACTCTTGAAAAGAAAAATAAATCAACTGCCACTGCTTTCTTAACAATAAATTTCTGACAGAAAAGGATGTATAATTTTCAATTTGAGGAAGCAGAAGTGTCTGTAATTGTTGAAGTTACTATGTTTTCTATATTACATAGGCACTTTATACATACCCTATCAAAGCCTGCATCAAGAAGGGGAAGAACAGGAGTCTCTTCTTGGTCAGCAGATCTACAAAACAAAATCACAGAACCACAGAATTATTCAGGTTGGAAAAGACTGTTAAGATCATCTAGGCCAACATTTAACCCAGCACTGCAAAGCCCACCAGTGAACCATTTCCCAAGTGCCACATCCACAAATCTTTTAAATACCTCCAGGGGTGGTGATTCCACTGTCCTGAGCAGCCTGTTCCAATGCTTGCAACCCTTTCAGGGAAGAGATTTTTCCTAATGCCCTATGTAAACGTCTCTTAGCACAACTTGAGGCCATTTCATCTTGTCAGATCCCTTGCTACTTGGGAGAAAAAACTGACCCTCACCTGGGTACAGCCTCCTTTCAGGTAGTTGTAGAGAGAAACAAGGTCTCCCTGAGCCTCCTTTTCTCAAGGCTGAGCACTCATAGCTCCCTCAGCCACTCCTCATTGGTCCTCACAGACCCTTCACCACCCTCATTGCCGTACTCTAGACATCAACTCAATGTCCTTCTTGTCGTGAAGGGCCCAGAACTGGACACAGGATTTGAGGTGTGGCTTCACCAGTGCTGAGTACAGGGGGACAATCCCTGCCCTGGTCCTGCTGGCCACGCTGTTGTTGATCCAGGCCAGGATGCCATTGGCCTTCTTGGCCACCCGGGCACACCCTGGCCCATGTTCAGTGGCTATCACCAGCACCCCCAGGTCCTGTTCCTGTGGGCAGCTTTGCAGCCACTCTGCCCCAGCCCGTGGAGCTGCCTGGGGTTGTTGTGACCCAAGGGCAGGACCCAGCACTGGGCCTTGTTGAACCTCACACCACTGGCCTCAGCCCATGGTCCAGCCTGTCCAGATCCCTCTGCAGAGCCTTCCTGCCCTCCAGCAGATCAGCGCTCCCACACAGCTTGGTGTCACCTGCAAACTGACTGAGAGTGCACTCGATCCCATTGTCCATGTTATTGATACAGATATCAAGCAGGGCTGGTGTATTATATGGGCACAGAATACTTGAGGATTAGATGGTATGAATTTGACATAGTTCTCTGAATATAATGAACTCAGTGAGAAGAGTTTTTCCTAAAATACATACATAAAATCATACTGTTACAGAGGTTGGTGCTACAGTCTTCTATTATAGGTATTTGCAGCTTTTATATAACTTGATAGTTATTCCTACAGCAAACCTGACGGGTCCTCCAGAGAAGTCCTGTATCTCCTTACACACACAGAAGGGGATTGCAAAAAGAAAGTATGAAAAAGATAAAAGATATTCTGTGATATCCTATGAGAAATTATCTAAAAAAATGTTATTAAGATAAAGGTAAGTTGCAAAATCTTGTTCAGCAGCAAATTTAGTTGATTTTCAAATCTTGGCAGTAATAGTTCTCCTGCCACTCTATTTCCTAATATTTTAATTGTTCTAGGAAATTAATAAAATGACAATGGATTCAGAGTTCTTACAAGGGTATTTGAAGGTATTTGATAAATATATATTTAAATTAGTAAGAATTCTTCCTAAATGCATGGGGTATGAATTAGTGAATAAGGGTTTCAGGACAACATTCTGGTGAATTTAGCATCAACAGGATTGAAGTTTTCGCCACTACTCAGTTCAATAAACAACAATGTGTTACTTATCTAGTAATTTCCTTTGGAAAGTAATACACAGCTTTCTGGTTTTGGTTTGGATTTTCTTCTTCTCTTAGAAAAAACACATACCTGTTTGATTTTCTTACTATACAACCCATTCTGAAGGTGACAGGGATAATACTAGTCTGCACTAAAGGGAAGTTATAAAACACTCAAATAAAACGTAAAACATCACTAGCACATTTTGTGTGAAAAATACTGCATTTACTCTGTAAGACTTGCTAGTAAGATACTTCCTGTTATTAAATAACTGTTATATGTTAAATAACTGCTCTTACAAAGTAAAATAGAAATCATTCCCAAACCAGTAGTACTTACGTGCGTGGAACCACAGCAAGTATTACAGTATGCTCTGATGGCTCTGTGGCACGAATAGACCTGAGGGAACAAAAATTTCTCAGTTACACTGAACACTTTCTCAATATTGCTCTGAGTACCTTCACTGAAAATATAGAAATGAAAGTCAGGACTGAAAGACACCATTGAGGCTAGAAAATGTGATAGTGCACTGCCAAACCTACCTATCCTCACTTAGACAAACCATTTTCATTTTGCCACCAGATTTCTCATTTTGCTCTAAGTAGGTAAGAAGGCAAAAGCTCCAAAACCACAGAGGACAAACATCAGCTTTTCAAACCCACTCTTATGACCTAGTGAAGGTTTCCCTTGTGTACTCAGCTTATCTGGGGCAGACTGCCCTGAATGCAAGAGTCGAGAAAGGTCAGTCCATGCAAAGCATTTTCAATGCCCTTGACTAATTTAAACAAGAATCTCTGCCCCCTCTTATATCTACCACTGTCCTTCTAGACATCACAAAATTTTGTTTAGAGGGTGGGAAGTGCTTTCAAGGCATGCAAGTAAGAAGAGTGGGCATAACAAATTATGAAAGACTATAGTTTATTATATATAGAATAAGCAAAATTTCACCATCCTGCATATTATTGAGAAACCGAAAAAGATATGACCAGCTATCAGAAGAACACCCTGTTTGTGTTTTACTGTCTAATGATAAGTTTTTGCACTCACATCACACTGTCCTGAATAAACAATCTTTATGTTCATCTATTGGTCTTTTAGAAGAACATACATCAGCACAAGTATTTGAACACTAAAATGCCCCTTGTCATAAACACAGCAAATTTCAGCTCATGGCAGACTAGAAGTACAGTATGGTGCAAAATGTATGCTTCAGCTGGAACAGTGTATTTTAGCAAAGAATTCCAGTACTATGCACTCTTAATCTTAATGCAGCTTAGACACAACCATGTGGAATGGAAGAGTGATGCAAACTTTTGTGAAGAACTGGCAGTGTCTGACCTTGTGGACAAACAAACACATTCCTTTGAAGTCTGCAGCTTCAGATTTTGCTGCAGCAGTAAGCCAGGAAAGAAGCAGCACAGACAGCAGGGAATAATTTCACAACAGCTTTGGCTTATGCTCTGATAGAAGCCCCATGACCTAGAGACAATTCTACAATTCAGCTTTGGCAAAGTGTTGTTTTCATATTGTTATTCTCTTACAGATGTATGCAAACCTCCTGGCCCCAGTCCCCAAACTCCCATTTTACTACAATTTTAGGTGCTAATTTTTTGTTTGTTGTTTTTATCTTTTCCCCCCCCTCTATTTTTTCTTTTAAAATTAGGAGGTTTGGTTTTGTACAATGTACTCTGCAGCTTAAGAGAAGCATAAGGTCCTTTAGGTTACCTGCAGATATCTTCTGCATCAAAATATTTGGAGTTCCTGTGATCTATAACAATTATTTCCTGGTGCTTATCCAGGAAACATTCCAGTGCTGACTCTGGAGTCCAGGCAATGTGGCACCTGTATCCCGCTCTGTCACAAGCCCACCAGAAACCATTGCTCTGGCTGTCTTCTTTTGCAAAGACCAGCAAAACCTGCAGGAGATGGAAAACAGCAGCACCACATTAAACACATAAAGTAGTCCTCTGCATGGTGCAAGTCTTAACAAACACTTCTGCCCTGTGGAAGACTGACTCTGCTTTGAAAGTGGGAAGCTTGACCCACAGGTTGTAAAACAGCCAATGCAGTAGTACATCTTTCTTAATGGATGAAGTGGTCATCAATAGATAGTCAATAGCTAACTGTTTTAAACAAGGACTGGTATTTAGGACAAAACCAGCTTGCCACATGATGATTTTTTCCTACCTCCTGTTCCAATTCAATCAGCAACCGGTTGAAGTGTTCAAACATCATTGCCACTCTCATCAGGCCATCCCAGCCACATACACTTTTGATTGTAATGAACTGTCTGAAATGCAACTGCCTTAATTATCACTTATCATCCCTGAAGACATGGGCAAGCAATTAACACAGTTTTATTTGTTCTTTCTTTTTTAATGCAAAAAAAAAATGGCATTAACCACTATTATTTCAAAGCCAAAAAGAGCAACAGACAAGCAGGTATGTACAGGATGGAGTATGGAGGAAAAATATTCAAATATGAGAATTTTTTACCCAATAAATTGTCCCAAATTGTCCCCAAGCATATGAAGTAGTTTAGACAATTTCAACTGAACACTTAAGGAACTGCTCACACAAGGTAGGAAGAGTGAGGCACTACTCTAAAAATCAAGGACATTCTGTAGGAAGCCTGTTTGCAAGCTGGCACAGAGAAGAGAGGCTGAAAACAGCTGTATTTCTGTGATTCTCAGGTAAAACAAAGTGTTTTTCAGAGAGAAAACATTTTTCATCCTTGCCCTATAATGCACACATTATCAGTGTCCAAATTATTCATCCCGGTCATGCAGACATTCCCCATTACAATTGCACATATTTACCATGGCTACTGATAACTAACCATGCTACCCTATGTGTCAGATATAGAAAAGGGCTAATGTAGTGCAAATATGCTGTGAAAAAGAAGGCCTCAAAAAGTCAAAAGTTTATCCACAGCTATTAAAATTGCACAAAAAGCCAGCACACAGAGACTAGTTACGTATAAAGCAAAATCCTGTTCATTTCACAAATAAAAGTCATCCCCTGACTTTACTGAAGAAACCTGTTTAAGAAAAATATGCAAAATTAGCTCCAAATGCCTGTAGGAAAGGTCAAAACCTTTATCTGTCTTGCTTTATGCAGCTGGGGTGTCAGCACATGAACTTCAACACCATCAGTCTAGAAGCTAGAAAAGGTGACAATAGCTTTCCTCTTATCTTTAACTGCCTGGATAGTTGAATTCTAAACAATAAAAAAATCAATCATTGTTACTGTGACAGGACAACCAGTCAGAGTTTTATTAAACAATGGAAGAAAATGATATGCTCAGAATTTTTGTAAATATTAAGAATGCAAAAGTTTCGATTTATTGGAAGGTTTTTGATTGCAGTTACCAATAAGCAAATTTGGTTTACTGACACTTAATACCCAAGATAACTGTTGTCACTCCTCCTAATCCTTGACTATTTTCCCAGCCATCAAAGTGTTGGAAAGCAGTGATGTGGCCAAGCTGCAGAATTTGCCGATTCCTGATTCAAGTTCCTGCTCTGATACAATCTTCTGTTTGGTTCCAACTGCCATTAGTTTTATTTTGTTCTTAGTTTGGAACATTACGGGGAAAGAAAATTTGATGGGGCTGGGGGCAGCGTGTTTTTTGGTATCTTCCTTCTCTCAGCACTCCCTCCCAGTTTGGAAATAAAGGATGGCAAAATGCAATCCTTTACCAGCTGTGAAATAATGGAGATTAATTAAACCATCCAATCTCTCACTAGTAGCTAATTATCAGTGTGCAAATCCTTCTGAGAATATTAACTTTGAAAGTTGTTTTAAAGTATTACTACTATGCTTTCTCATTAACATTTGTATGAAGCTTACCATAAATCATCAAAACATAATGTAACTACAAGTATATTTGAAGAATGCTGTCGAAGTGAAGATAAAAATATAACAATCCATATAAACAACATGATCAAGGAAATGCTTAAATTCAGTATGTGTTCCTTGGCAAAAAACTGCCAAATGTAGTTACTCTTTTGCTGCATAATTTACCAATGTTACTGTAAAAAGATGATTTTACTCAGTGTTGCCCTAGTCTGGGAACATCATGGACTTTCTCTGTAGAGGCCTTTACAATTTTGGGGATGTACTGAAATTTTTACCCTCTTTCTAAGTGTTTGCTTCACACAACCATTGCACATCTTGTTCCCAGTTCATTATACAAACACAGAAAATGGAAAGAAATTTGCTTTAAAGAGTTTGAAATACAACAAGAAACACCAGCTGAGGATACACAGGCTACCAAAAGGAAAAAGAAAATTCAACCAGCTTAAGAAGTTACTTAATTATTTTCAAATTATCATATCCCAGCAAGAGACTTTCAAGGTGGAAAAGACCTAGTATCTCTGTATAAAGTTACAGAGGGGCTGTGTTGTATTGTGGATTCACCCAGCCCCAGCCAGGATGCAGCCTGCCCCCAGCGGCCCCCCCCCCGGCGGGCCAGCATCATCCCCGGATGGAGAGACAGAGGCAGGCACCACTGACACAGCTGGGCAGAGGGTCCAGGGCCAGCCCCGGAGAGGGGTGGTCCTGGGCTGGGAGCCTCCCTTTCCGACTGGTTGTTGGCTGCTCTGGCTCCGCCCCACCCCCGCGGGCGGGGAAAACCGGGCGGCAGGGCCAGCACGAGGAGAGAGCACATGGGAGAGAGACAATAAACAACCACCAGACCCCACGTGCTTGGCTCTCCCGTCTCGCCTCTTTTTTCTCCTCTCCGGGAGGTCGAGGGGGTGCCCCCAAGGACCCCCTGGGACTGTGGCTGCATTCGCCTAAGAGCTGCCGGTGAGGGCAGACCGGGAACGGGCACAGCAG
>VXAD01002574.1:46368-78034 GCA_013399195.1 Dicrurus megarhynchus
CCCTCTTCCCCTACACAGGGAAAATTGAAAGGAACAAACAGCTTACAGCTGCGGGGGAGCCTCTTGCCCCCTGGTTCTTCTCAATTCCCCCTGTACCCGAATCTCTGCCTTTGTACTGGCCATACCGGAGCAGGCTCTCCCATGTGCTCTCTCTCTCGTGCTGGCCCTGCTGCCCAGTTTTCCCCACCCACGGGAGTGGGGCGGGGCCACAGCAGCCGACACCCAATCGTAAAGGGAGTTCCCAGCCCGGGACCGCCCTGGGACGGCCGCGGTTTGGAGTCGCTCTGCCACCCCGTATCGGTGGGGCCGCCTCTGCCTCCCTCCATCCAGGGACAACGCTGGCCCGCCGGGGGGCCTGCGGGGGTCTGCACCCCTGGCTCGGACCTGGCTGGGGCTGGGCGGGGCTCTGCCCGGGACAATACAACAGGGCTGCTGTTATATTGGTACGAGGGAACAGCGAAATGCTGTGCATCACTATGCTTCATTTGCAGCTCATCAGGGAAAATCACCGTGTAAGTGCTGTGGGAGAGATGATGGTAGATAAATGTCCTAAAAGGTGAGAAAATGCAGCATTTGAATAGGAACACACCCAAACATTTATGAGGAAACATTTCCTCAAGAGGATCCAACACCTTTTTTATGTGCACTAATTGTTTATAAAAACCACCGATCTCCTGTGTCCCCTGGAGAAACCACATTTTCATGTACTTTCTGCATGGTCATTTCTGAGGTCTTGAAATCAAACCATTCCTATTTGCAAGCCTTGGTACAAAATTTAGGCAATTGTGCAAGCTGTATATGGGATGTTTGGAGGGTTGGAGCAGGCTGGTTTGCTTTGGACTCTTCCCTTTGCCTCTTAAGACCAGGAGCACCTGGGTCACAACTCTATACAAACTAAACCAGATTTTTCCTCTGACATATATGGTCATAAAGTCCAGTGGGGAATCTATTAAATGGTTTGTGGCAGGTCACAGGCACAAGTAAGGTCACTTCTCAGACAAAAAATGTGTGCCATTTTGAGGTTGGCACAGGTGTCCCATAACAGCCTAAAACACACCAGGAATAAAATGAACTTCACTAAGAAAAGCCCCAGTGGCAATTGTTTTAACAAACTGAACTTACTTCTCAGACAATTGTAAACATGATTAATCATCCACAAATAGACATTTAAAATGTGATATTCAGTAGCTGTTTGCACTGCACAGAGAAACATATAATTGTATTGTCAAGATGGAATAAAAGATTAGCACACATTTTTTAAATGTGTGGATGTGTGCAATACTTGCCAAATTATCTGAGGTAATGTGGCTTGTTCCACAAACAAATGAGGTGGGTTTACATAAAGTGTTTTATTTTACTGTAAGTAAGTCAGTGTATGGCAACATCTTTAAGGAAAATTCTTCAATTAATTATTTTACTTAATAATTTCTGCTTAAGACAGATTCTTTTTGTACACAGATTCTCAGTTGTGCATTGTAAGTACAAAATAACATCCCCATCTGAAAAGATATCAAGAAGAGTATCAGTTTTTAAAAACAACAAAAATCCAACTTTCCCTTGGGCAAATCCAATTTCTATAAAGTCATATTCTGACCAAAGCACTGAGAGTATTTGTAGTTGGTAAATATCTGCTTGATAATCTTTCTGAAGACAAACATGACTTAAAAACATTTTTCTGTGAAGATTTCCACACTTATATGTTGAAATTCCCTGCAAAACCAAAGACTGTTCTACTGCTGAAGCCACTGCTCCACGGTCTTATTGCAATATCAACAAGTAATTTCATCAGATTGAGTCATCATTAAGACTGAATGTAAAGACATAAAAATGTAAAGCCTTATGATGCATTTCTTCCACACATAGGTTTTTCACACAAAGGGTGACTGGTGACTAAATGTCTCTGTAATTTACAGAATTAAGTGACCCATAAATTAATTCAGATTAACTATGTATCACTAAAACAATGTTAAAGGCTAAAATTATTTCATTTCCTATAATCTGAGAGTTCCAACATCCATTATAAGCTGAAAAAACCCCCCACTTGGGATCTGATGCTGTCACAGGAACAAAATCTACAGAAAAAGAAGCAGGTATGGATAAGAGCTGTTGCTCCTTAAGCTGAAGTTCAACCTGCCTTGTTGGAGGTCATGTGACTTCTTGGACTGGTGGTCTGTAGAACATAGTTCTCTGTCCTGTTACAGTTCTCTGTCCTGTTGTGCAAAACCCAGCAACACTGAACACGCACCTAAACTTTAGGAAGCTCTCTGCTTTGGTATATCAAAACTGAACAGTTTTTAATATCCATAGAGTCAGATCTTTCCCCAGTTAATGCACGTACACACACTCCTACCAGCAGGACGGATAAAAGGAATTAGGGGATGTTAATGGAAATATAAATGTCTTGTTTACCAAGTTAATTTACTTGTAGATCTCTTCTCAAGCTTTCAGATACACAAAACATACATTATCCATCTCACTGTCCTTGTACAAGTGAAATTAAAATATTATACTTAACTATAGAGGTTGAACCTTAATTTCTTCACCTGTTAACACTGAATTGGCTCTATCAGAAACTGAAGGAGGATCTTACCTGAATTGGGTGTTGTGTCAGTCTCATGGGCCCAACTTGTACTTCTGTAGTTGAAGCCTGCTGAAGAAGAATAAGAGATACTTTTTTTCAGTTTGGTTCTTAACGAGATAGCATTTTACATACAAGAATTAAAGATCAAATAGAACCATGAAAGATGTTAAAAGGCACAGTGGCATATGACTAGCAGCCTAATTTAGTTGCTTTGAAGTGTATCTTACATGGTCATATTTACCAAATTCCTATTTTTGTTTTACTTGCCTATAAGTTAAAAATTGTGGGTTTTAAATAGGGAAGCAAAAAAAACCACATTTCCTTTTCCCTCTTTCCCCAGCCTTGGTTATATAGAAGGATTGTTTTTGCTGAAGACTACAGAAAGCTATGTATCTCTGGCCAGAAGTTATTCATTTGAATGTAATACAGAACTTTTATTAAGGTCTTGTAACATATCTTAAATGATAATGTTTTAATGGGATTGATTAGGAAAGAAGTGACTTTTCAGAAAAGGGAACTTGTTTGGGTTGCAGATTTAAAGTTATTTCCCAGAACAAAAGCCTTTAATTTTTAGGTAAAAATATCACTACCATGTGAGCTGTGACATTTCCAGAAGACATGAGAGGACATCATAATTTAAACCTACTGCAAGAAAGCCAGTAGATGTGGGCTGTGGCTGCTTTGTTTGTTATATTTCTTAGGAGCTGGACTACGTTAATACTTTTTTGTATTTTTGTGTCTTGATACATTTCAGTACACTTCTCCTGTACACTACTGGTTTGTTTCACTTCAGATCATTAGCTACAGAAGGTTGTTAAGCAACAGAACAATACATATGTCCTCACACAGGTGCATACACTTAACGAGAAGAGTCTTTAAACCCTTACAGTGTTCATGCATATAGAGAATTAGTTGCAAGTTTGACCAATCTCCAAAAAGGCAGATTCTTTGCTTTCCCGGTTACCAGTTACCCCAGGTGCCCCAGGTGTAGGTGAGTTAAAGCAATCACCCTGCAAGACATGTAATCTGACCAAAACTCTAATTGTAGGCAGATTCTCAAGGCCATTCCTTGACACATAGGAATCCTGGAGCCTTATTTCTGTGGCATTTTGCTCTGTGGTACTCATAAGTTTGAGCCTTTTATACAGGCAACACTTAATCCTTAAAAAATGTATTTTTCAAAGGAATGTGTATAAACATTTAGATCAGATGAAATTCCCAGTATTCTACTCTTTTCTTTAGAGAACACAATACCGTGTTAAGCATTAACAGCCTTGCCTGCATGTGAGACAGTGGCATTATGTATAGCTACGACTGACACGTTGGACTTTCACGCACCACTGCGCATCGATTCTTCTCAGCCCAACAACGTACGTCAGAAGGTGGTAACGGGCAGCACTCCAAAAGATTAAACTACAAAGCCTGCCACTGTTTTCCAAAGCAAAAACTGCCCCCAATATAAGTGTAGTTAACCTCTCCTTTTCTCAGAGAAAAGCTTCACTTCCCACTTGATCTCCTGCTGTAGCAGAATGTAGCTTAGTGCCAGTAAGACTATCTGAACAGAAATGGAAGTTAGCACCCATCATCAACCACGAGTTAAGAGTAAGTTAAAGAAACACTCCTCTGAAAGCTCACAACCCCTCTTCCCCCAACCAAAAAAACCCAAAGCCAGCACATTCACACTCCAATGCTACTAAATAGGAAGCCCTTAAATAAATCTTTTATCATTATATGCTTTGATTTAAATAAATGTTTTGAAGTAATCTCATTAGACAAATCTGTAAGATTACACAACAGTCTCAGAGCAAAAGCTTATTTTTTGACAATACATAGCTCAAACTGTCTCAGAATCTGTGGATCAAAAGCCTGAGATTCTTCAACAAAGGAATATAGACACATCCATGTAGGTTTGGACACAGATATTTATTTTATTATCAATTTATTAATGCCAGGGAAATATTAGGGAACTCACATTGTAAATGAATGCTTTCCACTTTCTACCACTTCAGAGGGCATCCAGTGTTAGTCATTCTGTATTGTCAAAAATGGAATAACTGTGTCCAAGACACAGATCAATACAGGCAAGTCTATCAAATCCTTTACAGAGATTACTTTACAGATTAGCCACTTTTCTTATCCTGTTTATTTTAAAACAACATTAACAAAATAATCCACTCATTCAGACTCTGACTCAGAGTTTTTCTCCCGGTTCTTTCTGTGGCAGCCTCATGGATAGAAAACACTTGAATAGAAGGACGAAAAAATCAGGGTCTTTCCCTCTCTACCTCTCTTTCTTCCAGTTTCACCATGCTCCTGTCTTTGCTAACAGCAGGAAAGCTAGGTGAAAATTAGAAAATCTGAGACCCCTGATGTAGGTGAACTTGTCCCTGTCCTGCTCACTGCAGACATGATGGGGTCAGAACCACACAGGGATGCAGAAGAGGTGTTCTTATATCTGAAAGATTGCTATGTATAGCCTTTAAGTCCCTAAAATGCTCAACTTCATTACTTATACAATGTATGGAAACAGGTGGGATTGTCAAATCAAGACTAGTAATGAACCTGAGTATGGGAAGGATAAATAAATCTTCTCGTTAGATACAGCAAAAACTATGTCTGACATCCTCCTTTCTGGTCTTTAAGTTCTGAGTCTTGTTTTACAACCTGAATCAGACCCTTGGATTTATATGCCAAAATTGCTGTGGGTATAAGTGACTGACTCACTTTTCTCTTTCAAAACTCAGCTAAAGGAGGCAACAAAAATAATGACGTGTTCCTGGCCTTCACAAATCTCTTATGGATCTCTCACTGGCCTGGAGGGAATAATTCCACATCTTCTGAACTCCCAGAAGAATCTGACCACATGGACATTGTGTATTAGTGATACCATGACCATACCTCTGTTCATTTCCTCACTTAAGTGAATATCACATTGCTGATGATTTCCAATTTAAATAAAGCTCTCATTATTTGACTGGCTGCCAGGAAGGACTGCTAATAGATCTGCAACCTAAATCAATTAGTGTAGTAGCTCATAACAGACTTTTCTGGTAAAACATGCAGAGACAAGCCTGATTCCAAAGAGGCCAGTGAGAAAATCCCCAATTTCAGTGACCAGAGGAATAGACACAGTGTTGAAAGCAAAGAAATAACCACCTAGAAATAATAAAAGCTTGAAAACAGTGAAAAAAAAAAAGTTTTAACATTTTTAATGTTCAAATACTATCTTCAGTATCATTATAATCTCCTAAGAAATCTCCAAAGGAATCAGCTATGAAACAAATAATTAGACAAAGTCAATGGCGCTTTCTTAGCTCTTATTCTTTTATGTAAATCAGTGATCATCCATTATCTTACTATCGTAGCAGTGCCATTAAGCAAAATGCACTTACTACTTCATAGAATTTTCACCTTTCTAAATCCCCAGTACAAAAGTCTTCACCTCGTTATGGCTGCAGACTTACAGCCCTTGCAGTTTATGAATCATCAATAATTACCAACACACCACTGTAATTAGTGTTGAGTAATTAGTACAGCAACATCTTCTTGCATAATTCTGTGCTGCTTCAGAGCAACAACAGCAGCTATAGCCAGCCAAGCAGGGAAGCAAAGGTGTTGGTGAGCTCAGTCTCCTGAAAAGGCTCAGGATGGATGTGCCAGTTGAGAAGCAACACACAGATGCCGAAGTCCCTTTGGACACCCTTTTGCCCTGAGGGCTTCTTGCCCATTCCCCTTTCCCTTTCACTGGTGCATCTCTTTGTTCAGCTCTGTAGTGTTTTCAGACCCCTGCCCCCTTGGTTTTGCAAGCAGGTTAACAGGAATCTCTTTTTGACCCAGTTTTCACCACAGCCTTGTGTTCCCCTGGCCACATCTCCCCATCTTTGCCAGGGCTCTTTTGCTCTTTCCCTCCAGCTCAGTTTCCTCTATCCACACTGCTGGTGAAGGTTGGCACCTCAGCCTGTCTCTTGGCTATTACCATTTCCAGATTTGATTGTACCACTATTTTGAACCTCAAGGCCCTTTGCTTTTTTTTTTTTTTTTGCCTGGTCAAACAGCAGTTCACAAACACATGTGACTTCAACACTGGCCTTAGTCTTGCATGAATTGCCTTATGAGACACAGGGCCAAGAGCTGCTCTCCAACACTGTTGGCCTGGAGCTGGTGTCCTGCTCCTCCACCTGCTACAGCACACCAGACCAGGGTGCTCAGCTCCCCTTCCACTGTTCAGCAAAGCTACACTCCTCTGTTCTTCCCCTTTTTTTCTTTGTCGTGTCTTCCTTAGTAGAACTATGTCACAACCTTTTTCCTCTTTCACTTTTTTATCACTTCTGGTCCATTCAACTCCAATTCACTGGCATTTTTGTATAGTTTGGCACTTGGCCACTCTTCCTCTGTTTGGAGTCTCCCTATATTTCTTTAATAGCTTCAACTGTTACAGAGAATATCACTTGACCTGTTCAGCAATTTGTGTTTATAAAGAAAGGGCAGATTTACAGGAGAAAACTGAAGAGCTCTTTTCGACTCTGAGTCAAAAAGCCCCTAAATGATAAGTTGGCAAGGGCTGGGAGACTAAGTAGGATGAATCACTCCTACAGTACACACTCATACTGCTGGAGACTTGGTCCTGAGATAGATGGATTTCGGCCTGACCTCCCCAGATTTTTCAGACACCATCTCTCCCTATCTCACTCATTTGACTGACTGCCTCTTTATCCTCTCCACCCACCAGTACAGCTACTGTCACAATTTTCTTTCAGGAAGCACTGCTCTCTGCCACCTCTGTTGTCAAATTCTGTTGGGTTTTGTAGTTGTTATTTTTTTTCCCATCAAACTCTCCTTGCTGTGGTTTCCAGATGACTTTTACATCTGCTTCCTGAGCTGCTCATGCCCTTCATTTTCCTCGCCCCCACTAGAGGGCTGCCAACTCACTCTGCTCCACAAGCTGGTCCCCTCTTGCTAGCCGGCTGCCACTTTTCCAAGGAGCCCAGAGGAGCATTAGATAGTTGGATAGTTCAACTCTGAAGTTAATGCAAGGTCATGGTATTCTATTTTCTGAAAACAAGGATCAAACACACATACCGCTTAGGAAAAATAAGTTTTATTGCTGCAGATGCAGACACTACAGTCTCTGCACACACCCTTAACAGAAGCCCAACCCATCAGATACACAAGTAAAAAATATGCATTTGGAAGTGGTGGCCTGCTAACAACATGT
Source organism: Dicrurus megarhynchus (assembly GCA_013399195.1). NCBI lineage: Eukaryota > Metazoa > Chordata > Aves > Passeriformes > Dicruridae > Dicrurus > Dicrurus megarhynchus. The sequence goes on from VXAD01002574.1 coordinate 54,165, forward strand.
GTGACAACACACGCTGAGGCGTGCAGCATGAAAATACTACTGCCACAGGCAACACACTGGACCCCAAATCCACAAGACACGTACTTTTGGCAGGCTCTGCTGTACTTAGCACATGCATGTAGCTCAAGGGTAGAGCTCACAAACCTACACCTGGTTCTTCTGCCTCTGAAAAGCAAGCAGAATTGGGACAAGGCCATATCGATGCCCCCAGTTAAAGCTATGTCACTGCACACAAGAGAATTAGAAATTTACAAGGGAGCGGAAAAAGTCAAGAGGAAGAAGAGCCCTTCCTTCCATGACTACTTTCACTCCTGGGTGATGAAATCCAGCTCCTGTTGCTTACTCTCTCACCCATGACCCTTGAGCTCCTTTTCTGCAGTGACCTGTGTCTGAAAAGGAGCCTTAAGCCCTAACTTTCTTTCACATCTCCTTCTTCCCCGCCAACCTTGCCTTCACCTGATGGGAGAGCACTCATTTGGGAATGAAGCATTTGAAACCAAGCATGGCTAGGCATAGAACACCATATATCAGATCTACCAGCCCACTGCAGTCCCTGCATTTCTCCTGTGCTCTGAATATCAGCCTGACTGGGTTCCTCAGGGGACCTGCCACAGACGTCTCTGGCTGCAAACTCCACACGTTCTTCACTGTGAGCCATATGCCAAGACTTTATATCCTAGATGAGATATCCTAGAGATAAGATGGTCAGGAGCTCTGGAGACAAGAAGAAGTCTTCATAAAAACTTCAAAGTAAGGGTGAAATTACTAAAGTTGAATTTATGGGAATTACACAGTTGATAACATATTGAATGTTTAAATTGTTCGGGGTTTTTTGTGTTTGTTTCTCAGAGTCCGCTTCTGTTTTTGTGCAAAGCTGGAAAGATCTGTCTCAGAGTCAGCTTCAGGAACAGATGTTAAGATTTTTTTCTTCCTTCATTCTCATTCCGCTCTATATGGTTTCCTGACTTGTGTTTCAAATAAGAAATTAGAAAAACAAGTAGTCAAAACCACAGATCTGTTTCTTCTTGATTTCTCACTCCTTTTCTCCTGCCCAGAACATAAGTCATCCATTTTTAAGCAACTAAAGTCAGTAGTGATCATATAATCTTGCTGTTTCGATTTAAAATGAGTGGTAAGGGAAGAAAAGCAAACCAGAGGGATGCAGGTAAACCTCTGAAAGACACGGGGAAGAGATAGGGAAACAAAAGGCAGTTAGCACCAACAGGTCACAATTAATGGATCATCCTAAGGAAAACAAAAATTGAGAAAGAAATACCAGTGTCAAGTTGACAGAGATTTTAGATGGCTTCTTGAACAAGGAAGCTGGCACTTGTAAAATAATCCTATGAGCTCTAATATAATAAACATATATCTGATATAAAACGATAACTGAGGAAAGAATATTATTTTAGGACTTTTCACATTCTGTTCAGAGTTTGGTAGCAGCTTCCTTGTGAATACATTATCATAATAGGACAATAGAACAAACAAGCAGAAAAGACACTAGTTCAGTCATTATGGTGCTACACTTGGCACACAAACTACCACTGTTGAGCAGTCCTCAATTATGTGCATAGCGGCAGCTACTTTGAGACCTTTCAAGGCTACAAAAGGCTCAGAAACCCTCAATCCATAGAAGGTAGTCCACATCCCGTTTATTCCTATAATTTGCAGATTAGGGGTTTCAACAGCATCTGGAAGCTGTCCTGCAATTTGTACACACAGTTTCTCACCACACAGATTTTTCTTATGTGGATTCAAGGATCACGACCTACCACAGGACCACTACCAAAATTCTGGTTCTTGATGTCAGCACAGAATAAATTTGGTGTCCAAGATACAGTTGGTTGAACACATTTGATTAAGATGCCCCTTAAAAAAACCCAAAAAATCTCTAGCGAGATTTCTAAACACATTCACTTTTTCAAAAATCCTGTGAGGAACAATCAAAAAAATTGGTCAGACCAACCAATCTTGGCCCAATATCCTGTCTTCAGAAGTGGCCAAAAGCAGATGGAAAACTGGAAAATGCAAAACCAGGACAAGCACAGAGTGACACTGTCCCTTACACCCCCTAACCTTGATGTTTATAGCTCATCTCAGCTAATGCTTTTCTGCTTGCAAAGCAGCTGGGCATGTAAATTAAGACCATCCCTTTCTTCACTGACCACGTACAGTGTCTCAAAACTCACCGCACTGGGGAACTTCCTCCCCTCCCCCCAGATATTCAGAACCTGAATAAGAAGAAGGGCCTGGCTAATGGCTTGAGATGTTCAGTGGAACACCAATGAATAAAAAATCACAAAAGTTTGGCTTGAAGAGACCCCTGACGGCCATCTAGTCCCTCCAAGTGGTCCTATTGCAATGCTTGATCAGGTCAGCCACAGCTCTGCCTATCCCTTGTCAGCATGGCTGCTGCTCAGCAATCACATTCCAGCCTGTACCGACAAGAGAGGAATTAAGATCCATTTACTAGGCAAGTGCTTTAATTTCGAAACTACTGTGTTCCTAGATTTTTGGAAGGAAAATCAACTAATGCATCAAGTTTATTTTGAATACTTTTGGCTTTAGCAACAGAAGTTTCTCTGAAAGTATACTTATTTTGTTAGCACACAGTTTTCAGTTCACTAAATATGCATGACAGGTAAGTTATGTTTATGTCCTTGCAGTGTGAAGAGGTGAGGGGAAAACAAACTTTTCCAAACATCTGTCAAACTGAACAGAACATGTCCAGACTTACGGATCTTGGCATGGTGAGACTTCTTTCTGTAAATCTATCTGTCATTACTGTCCATTCTCAACTTTGCAGAAGCATGAGTCACACACATTACTGGGGAATCCAATCAAATCTCTTTACATCAACCTTAGGGAAAAACACACCAACCGAGACTGAGCTGTTTCAAAAATGCACTGGGCACTGTATCTGGGAGAGAGCAAAATCCAAGACTACAGATACAGAAAGATATAAAAATTAATCTTATTTTCATCTTTGTATGTTGAGGTAGTCAAAAAAGCAACCAGCGTGGGGATAGGAATGAAGATCCAAACAAAACAGCTTTATGCTACCACGTAAATTTATAGTGAACAAACACTTTCAATGTTGTACACAATCTTTTGTTTTCCTTGAGATAAATTAATGAAAACTAGAAAAATTAAAGAGAAAGCAAGAAGAATAATCAGGAAATTTCAAGATATCTTTGGATAACTAAAAAGACCAGGCTGCTTCTTCCAGGAAGAGAGCTACCTAAGGAACTGAATAGGCATTTCTGAAATCAGTAGTGTAGAGCAGAAGAATGACTCACCAAGAGTATTCCCAATACAAGAAATATGATGCTTGCACTTAGAGCAGGCCACTGGAAGGGGCATTGTCAAAAAAGCAGTTGAACAAAACTTAGCAAAGGTAGGCCCCTGTGTTGCTGCAGAACACATCAGTAGGAACACGACCTCAAGCCCTCAAGTTATAAGCTAAGAGAGGCCCAGGGAGTGATCCCTCTCCATCTGCCCTCTTTTCTCTCTGTTGCTTAAGGCTCCTTACACTTGCCCAAGAAAAGGTAACAGGCAGACAGACTTACAGTTCAATACAGTAGATCAATTCTTGGGCATGGCTATTAAAATTGATTCCAAAACCCCAATAAGAGAGTTTCAATACTGGAAATTTTGGGTAATCTGATCATAGAAATATGAACAGAAACAGCTAGAACATAATATTGCAGGAAGATACCAGCTAAATAGTCATGATAGTCTTCCATCCCCTCTTGGCCTTGGTAAATACCCATAACTTGTGAAGCATACTGCTAGTCTGCAATCAATCATTTTAAAATGTAAAATTTACTTTGCCTTCCAAACACTGATTAAGAAAAAGCATCCAGAAGTTACTTGCATACACCTGAGTTATCTGAGTACTCAATTAATTTAACGTTTTTCTTCCAGTAGTATATAACCTGAAAAATTTAGTTGTCTTGGCTTCCACTGTTTAGCATAAACTATACAGTGTTTTACTGAAAGTAAATAAAATCACTAAGATTATGCCCCTCAACAGTCTGAGAGCAATCAGAAGCAGGACCTGAAATACATGTGCAAGTGCACATGTAGGTAACTATGGACTCTATCACAAGGCTTAAAAGGGGAAAAAAAATTTTGACCCAAGGTATGTGCTATGGTGTCATGGTTTGACACTGGCCAAATGCCAGGCACCCATGAAAGCCATTCACTCACCCTCCCCTGCCACAGCTGGACAGAGGAGAGAAAATTTCATGAAGGGTTCATGAGTCGAGATAAGGACTGGGAGAAAACACTCCAAGGGCAAAACAGGCTCAACTTAAAGATATTGAGTTTATTACTAACAAAATCAGAGGAGAATTATGAGAAGTAAAAATAAGCCCTTAAAGAACACCTTTTTTCCCCAACCCCTCCATCCTTTTGACCAACAGCACAAGGAGAGAAGATGAGATTTTGGTCAGTTCTTCACCTGAGGTTTTCTTCTGCTGCTCAGGGAGAGGAGTCCTTCCCCTGCTACACCATGGGGTCCCTCCCACAGAACCTCTCCAAGTGGTCCCAATCTCAGGAGCAGCAGTCCTGCCAAAACTGCTGCAATGTGAGTCCCTCCCACAGGCAGACAGTCCTCCCAAAACTGCCGCAGCATGGGTCACTCTTCCACGGGGTGCAGTCCTCCAAGGACAGGCTGCTCCAGCCTGGAAGCAGGGGCCCCCTCTCTCCACTGGGTCTCCCACTGGATCACAGCCTCCTCCAGGCATCCACCCGCTCCGGCACGGGCACCTCCCCCATGGGCTGCGGGTTGATCTCTGCGTCCCCTCTGGATCCCCACGGGCTGCAGGGGCACAGCTGCTTCACCATGGTCCTCACCACGGCCTGCAGAGGCACCTCGGCTCTGCCTCCTGGAGCACCTCCTGCCCCTCCTTTTCCACTGGCCTTGGCATCTCCATGTTGTTTCCCTCACACGTTCTCACCTCCTCCTCTCCTCTGGCTGGGAAAAAACCGTGTCCCACTTTGTTTTTTATTTCTTCTTAAATCTGTTATCACAGAGGTGTTATAAACCTCTCCAACTGGCCCAGCCTTGGCCAGTGGCATGTCCATCTTCAGAGCCATCAGGGATTGGCTCTGCTGGACATGGTGGAAGCTTCCAGCAGCTTCTCACAGAAGCCACCTCAGTGGTTCCCCCACTACCAAAACCCAGGCCGTGCAAAACCAACACCTGTGGTTTTGTTCTACCATTTCTCCATCACTATTTACTGTAGATACAGCTAGCTTTCAACACCAACCCCAGGCTGCAGTGGTTACTAGGCTGCTTTTCCATAGATGCATGATGGACATCACCATTAGAGCTTTGGCTTTGTATTACCTCCTCTTACTTCTTCTCTTGGTGGGCATTGCTGGAAGGAATTTTTTTCTGGTTCTAAGAGGTCTGTTCCTATCTTCTTTTGCCATCTCCTGAAAGCCACCTCATCTCAGACTAAAACCTCTATAAAACACTATATTCCTCTTGCTGGAATGAAGAAGAAAAAAAGCAAAAAAACCCGCAACAAAACCCAGAACAAGCATGTTCTGATGTGAGTGAGTCATTTACTGAAGTTTTCTGAATTGTCTTGCAGTTAGAAAAAATACTCAGCATTGAACTTTGATCTACATTTTACAAAAATACCAAAATAAACTCCAGTAAAGAACATGGTATTGTACATAAAGGACAGGTATATGTTCTTTGAAAACATGATGTTCTCTCCTCCGTGCTCCTTCACGCTGTTGAGTTTGGGAAAAGGCAGCTGAGAACAACTAGTTTGGCTTTTGATTAAAACTTTAGCATCCACAAGATATGTCTTAGAATTATGCCTAGGAACTCTATTGAAAAAATCCCCAAACCCCCACAGAAATACAAAAGCCAACAACACTCCAAATTGCAAATACACAGTACAAACACCAATAAAACAAAAATTAAATCTTCGCAAGTTTTCAGGATAACAGACACCTATGGACACTTTTCCCATTACAGTCTAGCATTGATCTTAAAATCCAAAAATAGCATTTAAATAGATGTCAAAATTAACTATTTTGCCATTGATCCTTTAGTTAGAAACCCACAAATAGAATTATTCCCAGAGCCGACCCTACCATCTCAAATATCACAAGTGATGCTGTCTCCTGTAACAAAGCTCCAGCTTAACAGTCTGTTATTGTGAAACTACAAATTATCAACATGAAAGTCTATGCCATGTCTCACACTAAAAATTGTGCAGACAACGAAAATCAAAGCCAAATTCTCATCAAAATAAACAGCTCCAAGGCTCTCATGCTGACTGAATAATTCATGATTACATTTAATTCAGTTCAAGTTTCTATTTTAGTTTTGACAAAGCCACTGCAGCTAATCCAGACAGCAGCAGTCATGTCTCAAATACTCCAAGACTGATATCCAGATATCACCTTCTGGGATATGCACAGTGCCTTGCCCACTTGTGAGTCATCAAACTAAGCCCCATAGACGTTACCCAAACCCAGCATTTCCACCCTCTGTATTTTGTCATTCAAGACTGAAGTGTTTACAAAGCTTGTCTGACTTATTTTACAATTCTCAAAGACAAAGATCACCTGTCACTTTTCTAATAGGGCACAAGGGCAGACTGATCCTATAAGCCCTACCCAAATACAGATGAAGAGTGAGGAAGAGTAGAAGGAGTATTTATACACGGTAGGTATAAGTGACATAGATGAAGTGGTGGAGAAAGGGGAAGCTCTGACTCAGAGGAACAGAGCAGCAGGTGTTAGATGTACCTGAAGAATCCATACCTCACAGAAGCGAGAAATGCTCTGATGAAACTTAGTTACTCAGTCTTACAAACTTGAATGCAATCATGAAAATTTCACTGCCATTATTCCATTCATGTAAATGCAGGTAGGATTGGCATCTGATTTTAAGATTTAACTTTTGCATACAGTTACAATCCAAATAAGCTCTGCAAAAGCGTGGAAAGAAGGCATACCATAGACCTTCAACTGGTCTGCTGCACCAGTGCAAATTATTACTTATGCATTAAGCAATAATAATTCTGGTATTACTCATCTACTTACACGGTGTGTGTGTGTGTTTGAAATTAAAAGCTTTCTGGAAAAAGTTTTTTTTTGGACATTTTGTTCCAGTCTTACCAAGGAGAAGCACCACCAAATTAAGTGCCACAGTTCAGACCCAGCATTACAAGAGTCACACAAATGTTCTACAGAGACCTCTTACTGCTACTCCAGTTTTTATGTACTGACATCTCTTTGAACACAATATAGTAATTTTTGTCCACCATTAGGATTGCCCATCATCAGGATGTAATTATGCAACTTCCTACCAACACATTACTGAGAAGATAAAAAAATTGCACTGTTACATTTTTCACAGACAGTGAAGCACAACCCTCTCGTGAATGTCTTGGCAATCAATCTTCTCCCATGGCTTCTGCACATGCACAGCATGAACTTCCACCCTTAAGAATTAAAAGCAGAAGTTCTGTCTGCTGTGTGCAGTGTTAACTGCCAAACTTTCTCTCCCCAAGGAAGAGTTGCAATTGACTAGTTTCAATGTACCTTATATTGCAGAATCTGAACTCAGCTCAGCAATTGTTTAATTCTATTTTATAAGCAATATTTCTGGAGACAAAAAGGGCTTTTCATACAGTTAAAGGCAGATAGCCCAAATGTTCAGGACTTCACTGAATTAAGCCCTTATTAAACAACAGGAACTATATACGTATCATGAATTGTGGAAGAGTATTAAACTCCTCTCCAAGAGATCACGTGGATACTAAAAGCCTGACACTTTCCAACCACCCTTATTAGGAATCCAATCTCTGAAAGCCATAAAATATTTTAGTTTCAATTCACAGACAAACATTTTCACCAACAGAGATTTTATAAGGCATGATGTCTTCAGTGGATTAGACCCTGTATCATGTACAACTCTCATGAATAACTGCTTATGCGTAAATTATTCACACTGTTAGACTACAGTCCACGAGATTACAACAGAAAAATATATTGCTGATTTTTCTGTTATATATCTCTCTCACATATCTCTTTATTTTACAGCTGTCTTTGGATGGAGTCTGCAGGGAAGTATGTTGTATTTCCTGTTAATATTGTACTTATTACAAGTGCATGTCACAAGACAGGAAACAGTAGCTTCTGTAAGTTTCTTACTGCGTACCATTCCGTTTTCAAAGAAGTTAAGAAATATTTCATTGGCATAAACTGGGGGAAATGAGCTGGCAAGAGAGCAGGTAAAGTGATCTGGGCATTCTGGCCGCTCATGTGGCACTCGTGTCACTCTGTGACAGAGTTCTGTGGAAAAACAAAAACATTGAGTTATATTGAACAGAAAATGCAATTCAGTATCATTTTATAAAACATATGGGGTCACTCTAAAATGAGCGCAGATAAAACCATATTTAAATATTTATAAAAGTATATAAAAATACAAAAACCATATAAAATCATAAATGTGATTTTCAAGAGAAAGGAAATTTAATAAACCTGCCCTGTTCAAGACTGCTGAAAAGGGTTTGTTGGAATGCCACAGGCAAAGCTATTAAAAAAACTGGAGGAAAAAAAACCAACTGTAATGCAGGTAAGGTAGCAGAGAACCTTGACTGCAGGAGTCATAGAAATGAGATGAAATTCAAACAATACAAAGAGCTATGTTGCTATCTGTTAGAAGCTTCTTAGCTGAATACAACAGGAAAAGCAGAGATGACAGCTTAGGACTCCCATCAGAAAATCAGAGAAGATCAGAAGTAAACTTTTCAAGGCTTTGATGAAACCAAAGCAGGTACAGGAGGTGGCTTCTGATAGTTGCAAGGGCCAGCTCTCTGACCCAAGAGTCCAGAAATTACATTTTACTTCACATAGCAAGTTAGTGTTAAAGATAAAATGCTTTCCCAAAAGCAAATAAGAAATGCTGGGCTGGGAGGCCTCCTCCTCTGTAATAAAATGTCTGTAATTGTTACAGTCAAGAAACATAAAGAGTTCATTTCTGGGCACGCATAGAACACTCTGACTTGCTCACTGGTCCCAGCTGCAGAAACCCTGTGATGAAGTGGTAATGCAGATTGCTGGATCCTCACACTGACTAACACAAGAGCACCCCACAGCCTTTCAGTTATGGCACTGCAAATATATTATTACTACTCCTTGCAGAATTTATACCTCAAGTCTTCAGATCCATGTAAAATTACTAAAACAATGAATTTTCACATATGCATTTCTTGGAGAGAGCCCACTTTTCCGTTTTAGACCTCAATGGCATGGAACAAACCAACTGCTCCAAATTTTGCTGCCAGACACAGGTCATAACCACCCTAAGGCTGTTTTAGACTTCTTCTGAGTGCGATGACCCTGCAAAAATGTTAAGTCAAACCGGTGCTCTGGTTTTTCCAGTCAAGCTGGATGGTTCTACTCGTGCCCTTAAATATTTTGCTAAGTCAGGCTTCAATGAAGGTCAGGATTGCAAAGACATAACAGCTGCACAGGGTTGTATCAAGCCACCAAACTAACATTGTATCTCTGAGAACAGGAGACACCAGATAATATGTACCAGACCAGAGTAAGCACATGTGACGCCTACCACATCCATTCCCTACTGAAGGCCTTAGACAATTCCAAAATACACAGAAGTAATTTTTTACTTGTTAATCCTCCCAAAATCACTCTTTTACTTATTTTTGTATTCTTGCTGGGAACTCATGCTATGTGCACCATGGCACACTACCTCCTTTTTTATATATAGCTGAGAAGCACGGCACAGTCTGACACATTCTGTAATTTGCAGTAATTTTGTTTTTCATAGAGACTGCCATGTAAAAGATACAGATTATTCAGAAAACTTTCATTAAAAATAAAGCAAAGCCATTTTTAAGTTCTCGAAGTAGATACAGTCAAATTTTCAAAGCTGGTGTGAATCAACACACGCTGAATCCACAGTAGGTCTGAGACAACAGCTCTGATAGTCTTAAAGGCAATTTTACAGTCAGCATGGTGGACTTACCATGCAGAGAGATCTGTTCTGAAATGGGAATTTGCCTTGTGTACTCTAAAAAACAAGCAGCATTGACACACCACTGCAGTAGGTATGAATCTGCAGTAGGTCAGAGACAACAGCTCTGATAGACTTAAAGGCAATTTTACAGTCAGCATGGTGGACTTACCATGCAGAGAGATCTGTTCTGAGATTGGGATTTGCCTTGTGTACTCTGAAAGACAAGTGGAGGTCTCAGGAAAAGAGCCCCCATAAAAGTTAGCAGTAAGATGAGAAAGAAGGTGAGAAGTCATTTTGCTAGTGATGAGAACTATGGGGGTTTTATAGAAGCATGCACTGCTGACCCATTTCAGCATCAATTTAAAAAAAAATGTATACTGAATACAAACAAAATGCTGAGAAAATGCCATTTCCCCATAAAAGTCTGAAGTGCTGGCTTATGCTTAATATTTCATGTTTTAGAAGTTTCTTGAGTTTCAGTTCCTCTTGCAGCTTACAGTAGAGTCACACATATATTTGCAGATATGGTTTGTCTCATAAAAGTTTCAATGAAATACATGTGCATTAACTGTTTGTTTTTTTATATTTCACTTCACTAAAACAGCCTCCAAAAATATACTTTGCCATTAAAAATAAAAATTAAAAGAAGTCATTCTCTAATTTTGTATTTTAATTTCAATCATTATGTATGCAGAGGATTTTTAAATTTTTCAGTCACTCTTACCACATTCAAAATATGATTGCCTCAAAACATTTACCATGAGTAAGCTAAGAAATATATATTTGGAAGTTTACAAAGGCAAAAAAAAAGCAAGTCTAGACACAGTTCCCATTTTTCTTTGGAGTGGGATCTTCATCTGTGGGTTGGAAATTACCCTTCCAGCCAAGGGAGTTTGTTCCCACTTGGTCACACTGAGACAACCTCTGCAGTGTTGCAGGAATCCTCATCCCAAAGCAGAAACTGTGTCTGCAGCCAGTGTTCTCTGCAGAGGCCTCAGAATCAGTCTGTAAAGTAGTAGTATAGCACTTTACACAGGTTTAGACACAGGTTTGCACAGTGTTTACACAGGTTCAGGTAACTAGATTATACAATGAACACAGTAATTTCACTGGTACCCACCACAAATTATTCTATTTTCCTTGGAAGACTAGTGAAGAATAAATACACTCTACTTCAAAAGGATTTACAAGCATGCTTTACTACAACTTTACAGACTGATTCTGAGAAAATGAAACAGCTGCAAGAGTGCCTATCTTATTTAAGATGGCTTAGTTTAATGATTGTGTTGCTCCTGACAGGTAGACTTGCAGGTGCTTCTGCCTGAGATTACTTCTCACTGAAATGTGTACAGCATGAAGTGGCACAGCAGTCTTCATGAATTTATACGCACAGCAGAACACACATGACCCACTGTCATACACTTTGCCTTTCTGTTGCTGCCAGCAATATCAGGAAAGCATTTCATTTCATTCATGTGCTTGCTCATATGACTAGGTTCTCCACAAAAAGAAACATAATGATGACAGAACCAGCAACAGCCTACTCGTCCACCTTGCCTAGTTTCTGTTGACTGATTTGGGATCAGAAGCAAACCAAATCAGAAACCATATTTATTTACAGATTGACTGCTAAGTTCTTCACCCTAGTGCTCCACTTCATCTTTTTCTTCAACAGGGATTAAACTTCCATTTCCATACGTGCTCACTGAATGCATCTGAAAGCATTAAACACACAGTGGATCCAACTGCATAGAAGATGTTATGGCTGATGGTGAGATGAGTAAATAATCACTCATTTTATTTTTCACCCTGAATATTGATCTAACAGTGCAATCTCTGCCCAAGATGTGAAATACATCATCACAAAAAGTAAAAAAAAACTTGTCAGTTACCAAACAAGGAGGAAGAGCAGCAAGCACTGCAATTCCACTTGGGGAGACACTGGGACTTTGTAGACCTGATCTAGTTGTTAAAGGCCACCTACTTCTCCCTTATAATAGTGGCACAACTGAGGTGCTTATGCACCTGGTCAGGTCCCCTAGTATGAGAATGGCTGTGTCTCAGAAGAGCTGTAAGGTCTCAGTCCTATGCTTCCAACCTTAGAAAGAAACATCATCGGGCTGTAGTCAGGTGTAGTCAATGCAGTCAGCTGCTGAAGCATATATCCAGCCTGACAGTGTGCATTCCACAGCTGATGTTGCAGTAATCATTAGCACTCAAGCTTCAGTAACCTAAAGTTGGTTTAAAACTACTCTGGGTATCTCTATGGTAACACGCCTTTGGACCTCCGCACTGCAGCATGAAGTGAAGTTAGCAGTACCAGACAGTGAGAAAATTTTCAGCTGGATCCTCCCAGCTAATAGAAGATATTAATGTATTAGAAATAAAGCCTTTTGAAGGAGCGGTAAATCAGGACGATTTTTATCAAAATATAACCAGAATCTCAAATTGACTATAGTAAGTTCTGATTTATGTGAAACATTTTTCCAGAAGTTTGTCCTTGAAATATTTCCCTTGTTGAAGCAAAATTTTCAAATAAACAGAAAAACCAATTCTCACTGACTTCCCATTAGCCTACAAGTCAGTTGCCAAGTGAATTTTTGAGCAGGCAAGCAGGGAAGGTTTGGAAGGAGGTTAGAGAAGATGCACAGAAGGCTCTTCCCTGTTTTACGCTTAATCCTGTGATAGGCAGCATGAAGGTACTCTTTGTGTCACACATTTATGCCATGATTTTTTCCTGTCCATGGCATGCATGCTAGTAGTAGAAAAGAAGATATACCTGCATTGTCAGATACTAATCAGTTTAGATAGTACTTGGAATAGACAAAGAACAGCTCTACTTCAGAGTGAGGAAGAATGACTGAAGATATTTAGCAGCTGGTAGAACCAGGCTGTGAACTGTGACCAAAAAGTATCAAGAATCCACACATTTAAATGTATCCTGTTTTGACCCCATTTTCAGTAATGGCAATACCTCTGCAACTGTTCAAAAGGGCAAGGAGAGGGGGAATAAAAAAGAAATTATTTGGGGAATAGAACCAACCAAAACTGGAGGAAAGATGCCAGCAGATGGCTCACCCAACCTGCAGATAAGAATACAGTAAGTATATGTACAAACATACAACAGAATCTCCCATTTTTCACAGAAGGCAGACTATCCTCTTCCTATGTGATCACTTCCTCAGTGATCCTATGCTAAAAGAACAGGTGAAAAATAAAAATCCTGTGGCAGGAAGAATGGCAGATGAACCAAAGGGTGTGGTGGCAAGAAGCACTGCCGACATCTCCAAGTGATGCAAACTTTGTATGTTGCACCGATGCCCTGCCACAACTTCCTTCAGCAATCAAGGAATGTTGAACAGTTATCAGGGACAGTTAGGAACAGGCCATTTGGAAGAGCAGCACTGTCCAGCTCAACTACAGCTAAAATAGTCAGGGCTGTGCAGGAGCTGTATTGATCCCTTTTAGCCCCTCAACCACAAGAGAATATATCAAGGCCCTGTCACTTATTTCTATCAAATTAAAAATAAAACATGTGAAAATTTTCAGAAAATTTGAATAGCCTTTTGCCCATTGCCTATCTAAAAAAAGCCAGATCTTCATCTCCCTGATGTCAGTGGAGTCCTTCCAGACGCAAGATTTGCATTCTAACATATGGAGTGGTGACTTCTGAATTTGGACTATTGGGCTACATGTATGCATTTCATATTTCTGCACTGGAGCTGGAAGTGCAAAATGATACCAAGTTTTTACTGTTGGTATCATTAAACACTGTTTTGTATTTTAAGATCGTTCACTAGATTTTGAAATAAAATGCTTCTATTTCTTCAATGATAGGAAGGGATACACAAAAAATTCAGGTGATTAAGGTTGCCCTTTGATGGGCAACCATCTGCATCAACCATACAGGAAAACAGTATTCTCTGACAAGATTTTACGTGTGAGCTAAAAAAATACAGAATCCTTTCCAGTTTTAAACTATCTACAGATCTGCAGATATTTGTAACCAAATGAAAAATAACAATAAAGCAAACATGAAAGGATGGCCCAAAGGAGTTACTTCCAGCACAGCAGATTTTTCAAATCTAAGGTGAGGTCACAGATGTCTTATAGCTCCAAAGGGGCAAAAAAATCCTTCATCTAAAAATAACCTCTTGTATAAATGCAGTGGAACCCATGAAAAAGATTCCCTTCTTTGAAGATAGTTCATTACTGAACTCTTTGAACTGTATGGTTATAGTCTCTAAGCCACTAAAATGCCAGAGGGCAGAAGGGATCTGTATGTGCATCATCTGTTCTATTTAATGTGTATCTGCAAACAGACAGCCATTCTGGTTGAGTGTAATACTCATCAGTCCCACTAGTTTTTCTGTTATTGATAATTTTATATTTCACTTTCATAAACCTGAAAGAAAAAGACTGATATCTCTAACACCAGGATGCACAGAATCTAACTTAAAATTATGACATTTTAAATATATTATCTTGAAGACTTGCACAACTCTTGTCTTGAGTGTGAGCCTTAAATAATATCTATCAAACACATAGCTTTTAACCCACTAATGGTGTGAGAAAAAACCTGCCAGTTCTGTTGCTCAGTCCGAGCTCACCTGAAGGGCTAGAGTAGTAAAAGCTCTGTCACACTGAAATGAAAAAAATGCCAGAATGTATCAAAGAAACTGTTGCACCAAATAAAATGATGACATTTATACAAAGTCACATCTGAAAGAAAAAAACTACCATTAAGGTTAAATGATGCCCATGCACCATACTCACAGAGCTAACGTACCGTGTGAATCCTCTCCTGGCAATATTCTAATTGGGGTGGCGATGCAGGAGTGCATGCTGCCATTCAACAAAGTTATCACAGAAGTTGTACCAAAACCAGTTATACCAGTAGCATCTCCATTTTAGAACAATTTTGTTTCTCAGTGGTTACTTGTTTTGCTTTGGTGTTATTTTGTTGTAATTTTGGTTTTGGGGAGGATACCTTTGCCTGTCCTTTGTTAAAGCTTTCTTCAGAAAACAGGTGGTTAGGGATCTTCAATTTGTCTAGACAAATATTAGATAGTTCTCTCTTGCTTTCAAATGTTTAATTGTAAGATGTAGAAGGAGTCCTCTGCTATTGTGGTGGGCTCGTTAATAAAACAGAGACAAGCACAGACGGTCAAGTGACTTTAGGCAGTAGTGGATAGATTACTAAAACTTTGTGCACAGAACATCATCCAGGCAATTCCTGTTGCAGCAGCACTGAGTGGTAAGATACATTTTTGTTGTGCAGCTCTAAGATCTGGACAGAAATAACTAGATTGGGACATCACATCTCCTCAAGACTCCCAAGTGTCAAAGACATCCTGTGCCACCAAGACAAGACCTTTTATTTCCTGCCAAAACATCTCTCCACCCACATGCCCCTTAAACCCCACTCCCTTTGGCATGTCTCTGCCCTGACCTCCCCCAGCCCATAACAGATGACCCGTCCACAACCACCCCAGCTTAGGCTAAATTCATCCCTTTTTTTCCCACTTGAACAATGATGTCTCACCTGCTTAGCCCATCTCACATCTTCACTTCATCCATCTCTTCTCTAACCAGCCGCCACACTGTCATAGTACTCCAGCTGACCTTTTTGATGTCTGCACAAACCTTTAGAATAAGGGCAGCCAAAGATTTACCAGGTTTCCACCAGCACACTGTGGCTGCCATGCAGAGCTCCACGTGGAGGGAGAGCTGTCCAGCAGCTGCAGACCAGCACACCATGTCCATGAGAATGTAAGAAATCTTAACTTTTTTGTCTTGCCATCCTGGTCTCCCTCACATTGCAATTTGAGGTAAAATGAAGCAGCCTGAAACAAGGCCATGGCAAGGTGTTTGACATGGCAGTTACTGACTTCCTCCATGAGTCACAGCACTGCTTTGAACATTAACACAGCCCTAACCATTTAACACATGTGAATGGGTTTATTCTGAAATGTCATATAATCACCTTTTCTGAAAGCTTGTGTTTTTTCACAATATAATTAAACAGCTGTTTAAGAAAGATTTGTCTTTGTGACAAAGGAAGTAGCAGTTCATCAGGCAGGACTCTTCAGAATGCACGTATTTCAGGGAAGCAGTCTTAGAAGCAAGAGAAAGAGAAACCCACAATAGCCAACAGTCCAGGAAGATGGGTACTCACATGGGAGAACTTCTTTAGACTCTTCCAAAACAGAGACTTGAGCTTGGGTGTCTCTCCAGAAAACACCCTAGCCATCACATTAACACCTGCCCTGGGGGCTCAGAAGAAATTTGATTAACTTTGGGAAAGAACACACACAAAAAGCTAAAGCCTCATTTTCTCTCTCCTTTTCTAAAAAGAGATTTCTTGGTTTTCTGGCTAGCACAATGACTTGATAAATTGCATTTCATAATGGACAGGATAACTGCAGGAGAACAATGACCACTGACAACATTCGAGTTCACAGTGCCCTCAGACAGCCTTCCAAATCTGTGACAGGGGAAGAGGAAAGCCTCTCTCACTGTCCCTGTGGCAAGATGGTTGACCTAGAGCAAAGGTAACACCAGAGACCAAGCTAACACCAGAGACCTCATGTCTAATTCCACATTCAATTACACTGATTTTTTTTTTTACAGCACTGTCAGCTTTACCACCTGTAACCATATCACTATTTGATGAAAACAAGCATATAACAAGATAGGAATCAGACCTCACTCCTCCAAATGTAAACAAATGAATTTGAATTAAATCTAACAGGCTACAGTTCTATATACAAACTGGCTGTGAGCAGTTTCTCCTAGGCTTACAAACAGATGTTGAATAGCAATACTTATATTGCTTCAAAACTCCATTCTGCCCATTTCAGCAGTGGACATTACTAACCCTACTGATGCAGAGTCTCTCAAGTAGCTGTTGTTCCTTTGGAATTCTTATTTAACTTCTGCTTAATAATATCCATACACAGGTTCACACTTGGCTGTGTTGTCTGTGAATTCTGTGTGCTAGAGACCAGGTGGCCCAGATCTTTGCAATTCCTGCTCCACTCTTTCATGCTATGAAACCAACTGCGTTGGTCCAGTTTTTCCATCCTTTTGAAACTAAAGTTGCCTCTTCGGATGCAGTCTGAATCCAGGGCAAAAGGTCAATGAATTGTAAATCTACATCAAAATTAGATCTGCATTTTCAAAGTGAATAATTCACATTATTAAGAGTTTAACATGGAGACAGTTTCTGAAGCAGCACCATTTAGCTGAGGGGGTTCTCAGCATAAATCTACACTTTATCCTTTCTGGATCCAAGATGCGAAATATTTGGCACTGGATAGCCAAGTCAGTGGGTAGAGATATACAGGGATTTTTAAAAACTATTCTCCAGAGTACCTCTCTATTCAAAGAGTCAGAGGTAATACAAAGGAACAGCATGTCCCTAATGCATTTTGTTCTTTTATAGCTAACAACATGGGTGAGAAAGACGTTTCTAAATAATTGGATGCTGAAGGATGGGGCTGTGGTTGACACAAATGGCTGAACGGAAAGGGAAAAATAAAGTTCACCACCACATGGACTAATGGTCCTCCCAAGTGAAGAAAGTTACCTACAGTAGACACCGCCTCCAAAAGGCTGTACAGAATGTCACCTTAACTCAGAATTAATAATGTATCTTTGGACGGCACTTCTTCCTCACATAGAGGAAAAGGTGACTCAAGCTTCACAAACCAAAAACACCAGTGTTTTGGGGGAGTTGTGGAAGCTCCTGCAGAATGAGCTCATTCTACTTTATGACCTGTGAGATTGCCCCAGAGAAGATGCCCTCAGAGAAGCGAGGGGACAGCCAGGTGTTGTGTTGCTGCCCTGCAAGGCTGGTGACTTACTGGGCTAGAAATGCACCTACTGATCTGTGCCAGAGGGAGACAGTACTACACAAGAGATCATCAGGCAGCAGTTGTTACTGTAAGCTCATGCCCTCAATCACTTCAAGCACACAGGCTGCTTTTCACCATGCTCTGCACTTTTGTCTTTACATGAGTAAATGTGATTGTTGATTTCCTTAAGCTATAATCTTGGCTTTGACAAGATTCACCGAAAAGAGGTAAACTCTGCTACATCATAAAACACTTCACATGTTATTTTCTATCAGCCACACAGGTATATCCAGTGTTCACTAAAGGCACTTTTAGAAAAGTTACATGTACACTAAAGACAATGTCAAGAGATTCACTCCAAGCTCCTCAGAAGATAAAATCTCAGTCTCATTTTGTGCATAGCAAACAGTAAAAGGTGGAAAACAGATGCTACTAGCAGTCAGTTTACTAAAAACTCCTTGGTATTTTGGGTACTGAAAGCCAATGTTCCAAAATAAATTTTTACTGAAAGACTTAGAGGGCTCCTGGACCTGTTGACTTCTAATGATGGAACGATTGAGGCTCATGATTCTCTTACAAGCTTTCAGCAATTCTCTTTTCCTATATACGTGTATGTGCACGCACATGTGCTCATTTCATATTTAATGATATAAATGCATATCATCCAGAGCAGTTTTGGAAGTCCAGAACGTTGTGTGACTTGATGTGAAGTCATTCACCAGGCTTCTCTTTGCGAGGTGGTTTAAAATTTTCTGAAGAAATGGTTTTATCTGTTCTGTAACAGTTATTCTGTCTAGCATTGCTTAAGAGCATAACTACAGCGCTTGCTGAAGTTTACCTGCATCATTTGAAGGATGAATGGAAAGGTCAGATACAGAGTAGCAAAAGTCCTTATAGTGTATTCATTTAAGATGTCTGGGCTTAGTCACAGAAGAACACTTCTATAGTAGCAATTTTCTTTACGGTAAGAGCTATTCAGGCCAGCACCTCTCAGAGAACAGCTAGCCTAAATTAACAAGGTCCTGCACTGTAATGTATTTCAACATGTTTTGGCCTGCTCAATTTTTTTATGCCAACTCTGCAGACCTCGGCTATGTTCAAGAGGTGTCTTATGTCTCAGGTGTCCTACTGAGTTGTGAAATGGACCTTCATCACACTAAGTTACAGAGTTGGGAGGTTTATTTTCCAAATTTACACTACATCTGGTATGTTCCACATGCCAGAGAACTTATTAGCAGCCAGTTAAACCATAGTACACTTCAAACAAAACAAGAAGTGCAAGAAATACACTGAGTTTTCTTACACATGGTACTGCTTGAAAGACAACTGCATTTGAAATCAAGGCAATACTTATGACTGCATTTCTCCAGGACCTGTGGACCTGATGCAACTCTCTTGTGGCTGGCTTTCTCAATGTTCTTTACTTTGTATTTGGCAGCTGCATTCTTTCACGTATTTCCCCAGATTAAAAAAAAAAAATAAACAAAAAAACACCCAAAAATTCTAAAAGCTAGGTCCTTGACATTTTAAGGAGGATATGTCCCAACACTTCCACCTTGGAACTTAACACAGACCAACGCTGGCAAGAGATACTGTCCCACCACATTTCTTCTTGTTTCTGAGCTTTGCTTCTAATAATTATTTTGCTACAGAAAAGCCTGAAAACTGTCAGAACCTATTCCTATTGTGGCTGATCAAGAGAGGTTCATAAACAGGTCTTTCTCTTCCACAAAGAACACAGCATAAGAAGAACCAAATCTTTACACCTGCTGTTCTTGTAATTTCAAGAAGAAAAATATAATAAAGCAATCAATGGAAGACTGCAAATTGTTTGGAGGCTTTTTTTCCATCTAGCTAATATGTTATCAACATGAGCTTTGAAACTTGTCTGTTGTAAGGTTTTGTTAATGGTGAAGTCTCAAGATATTCAAGAAAAGCAGAACTATTCACAACTTCTGCTTAAGATTTGGCCATAATTAAAAGATGTAAAAGTAGATAAGGTAAGCATTTTTTTACCTTTTCAAATCCCCAAGGAAGGGTCCAAAAAACTGTTTACTTCTTGCTAAACAGCTGGTACTGCTGAACTTCAGAACCAGCAATAACTGAGCAATGGGTCAAGCAGCCATTATACAATGAGCACCTTCTCATCTCATTGTTATGCTTCAGTGATGGAAGCTAAATGCCTTGTATCTTTATATAAAGCTGATGGAGGGTTTGAGATATTACTACTCTTTCTTTTCATGATATTGCTTGGCTTTGTTAAGGAGGGTAAAAGGGAAGGGATGTCTGTTTTTTCTGTTGAGTGCTTTGGCCCAAGTGCCTTAAGAACACAGCGTATGCCTGGGCACCAGGAATTGGGGGTCCTTTTCCAAATTGGGGTGCAGATGCATCTTCTAACACAAGTCCACTTGAGATCTTTGTCAGGAAACCTGCTGATACTTGTTACCAAGCTTTCAAGATCGAAAGAAACACACCCACCCNCTCTAACACTGACCTCAAGCCAAATGAATACAGATCAAACTGATTTTGAAAGTAAGGTTTAGATAAGCCATATGTTTTAAGTGACATGGGATGATTCTTGTTTTGTTTGGATTTTATTTTATTATTTATTTGAACTGAATAGGGTTGAAATTATTACACATTGATTTCTTTTAGTGCTAGTTTCATACCATAGTGTGAATGAGTTTTAAACCATTGTATAAAGGCAGGGTCAAATGTAAATAGTGCAATATTTGATTGTGTAAACAACTAAAGAACATTTTAGAATACAAAATGAAGACACACCAAGAAACATAGTTTAAGCAGGTTGAGCAGTTACAGAACTGGAAAATTATTTTACTATATAATAGTGTTAACAGCCATTTGACCAATATATTGGTTTTGTTCCCTAATACACTTAAATGAAATTTTGTGGTGGTTTAACCCCAGATGGCAACTAAGCCCCAGGCAGCTGCTCACTCACTTCACCACCTGCAGGATGGGGAGAGAATCTGAAGAGTAAAAGTGAAATAACTCATTAATTTTGACACTTCAATAGCTAAAGTGAAAGGTGCATACATGAGCAAAGCAAAACAAGGAATTAAGTCACCACTGGCCATGGGCAGGCAGGTGTAAAGCCATTCCCAGGAGAGCAGGGCCCCATCATGTGCAGTGGCTACTTGGGAAGACAAACTCCATCACTCCAAATGTCCCCCCCTCCCTCCTTCTTTCCCCAAGTGTGATGGCATATGGTATGGAATATCCAATACAGCTAATACATGCAACTAAGCACTACAGCAGCTAAAACCATGTGGTATTGCTAGACACTCTTTCTGTACCAAAATAAATATTTTTCTTCACTTTTATGGAAATAAATATTGTTATCATGTACTACTGGAGAAACATGTTTCCACACTTTTCCACTTCTTATAGTCCGCCAAGTATAGTATACTCTTTTGCATACTCTTATGACAGTTCTGTAATAATCTAACCCTGTTTTAGTCAATACTTTAGGGTGATGCATAAAATCATGACAGGACTGACCGTAAGAATGGCAGCTCTAACTCAACTTAAAAAAAAAATTTTTAAAATTTTACAGGTCTTAATTCTTATAAGAATGCAAATATTTCTACTCTATAATTGAAGTAGTTGTTAAATAACTTTAAAAATCCCAGACACCTAACAAACTCATAATTTGTGAAAAGAAGTGAAGTTATCAAAAATAATCACTGAACCTCAGAATCATTTAGGTTGGAAAAGACTGGATGTGGCACTTAGTGCCATGGTCTAATTCACAAGGTGATGTTAGGTCATAGGTTGGACTCGATGATCTCAAAAGTCTTTTCCAACCTAGTTAACTCTGTGATTCCATGAAAAGACATCCAAGATTGAATCCAATCTTTGATCAATCACCACTGTATCAATTCGACCATGGCACTAAGTGCCACATCCAGTAATTTCTTGAACAACTCCAGGGATGGTGACTTTATCACTTTCTTGAGCAGTCCCTTCCAAT
The DNA here is from genome assembly GCA_013399195.1 of Dicrurus megarhynchus. Classification (NCBI taxonomy): domain Eukaryota; kingdom Metazoa; phylum Chordata; class Aves; order Passeriformes; family Dicruridae; genus Dicrurus; species Dicrurus megarhynchus. The sequence continues at coordinate 76,045 of VXAD01002574.1, forward strand.
GCTTGACAATCCTTTAGCTGAAGAAATTCTTCCTGATGTCCACCTGAAGCAGTTTGAGGCTGTTTCCTCTCATCCTGCCACTTGTTGCCTGGGAGAAGAGGCTGACCTCCAGCTGGCTACAGCCTCCTTTCAGGTAGCTGTAGGGAGTGAGAAGATCACTCCTGAGCCTCCTCTTCTCCAGGCTAAACAACCCAGCTCCCTCAGCTGCTCCTCACAGGACTTGTCCTCCAGACCCTTCCCCAGTTCCATTGCCCTTCTCTGGACATGCTCCAGCACCTTCATGTCCTTCTTGTAGTGAGGGGCCCAGAACCGGACACAGCACTAGAGGTGTGGCCTCACCACTGCCAAGTACAGGGGGACAATCACTGCCCTGGTCCTGCTGGCCACAATGTTGCTGGTACAGGCCAGGATGCCATTGGCCTTCTTGGCCACCTGGGCACACCCTGGCTCATGTTCAGTGGCTGTCACCAGCACCCCCAGGTCCTTTTCCTGTGGGCAGCTTTGCAGCCACTCTGCCCCAGCCTGTGGCACTGCCTGGGGTTGTTGTGACCCAAGGGCAGGACCCAGCACTGGGCCTTGTTGAACCAATAATATTACAATACCAATCAGAAAGTTCAAAAACATCTGAAATACATTCAGTTTTAATAACTAGGAAGTTGGGAAATGTATTTGTTTATAACAGCACATAATGTAATAACATATAATAAAAAACTATGGAGAACTGAGTTACTACTCTAAATTTTTTTTTCAATTCTTTCAATTATTTTTCTAGTCTCAACTTAAAACAACTGTGAAAATGTTTTAATTTTGCTCTCCTCTACATTAAAAAAGAAATCATATTTTGTCTTAAGTATTGCACTCTGAAATGTAAAAAACCAAAATTTAAAAATCCACAAACCCAAAAAATATAAGAAACATTTTACTCCAGTCATGCTTGAATTTTGTCTCAGTCATGGATGATGCAGGTTCTTCATCTGAATGAGTAAAACAGTCAATGTGACTGCAGACAATTCTACAAGTTTCTCAGCATTTGAACTAACAAACTGACAATGGGTTGTGGCGGTGTTTGGGTTTTTTTCTGTGATTTCTTCCACTGATGTTTTCCTTAAGATGACTTCTGAATTTTTAAATTATTAGGGAATATTTTATAACTTTGGAATTTCTTACTGATATTCTAACAAAATACTAGGATTACTTTGTGATATGATATCCTACTTTATTAGTACAACAGAAAAGTAAACTAAGGTGCAGCTAGATCATGACACTGGTTTTTTTTTTTATATTAATAAACTTTGGAAGGGGACAACAAAGCAAAATTTAATTCCTAAAAGGCTTTCAGGGAAGTTAATGAAAAACCTACTCTGATATAAAAAAAAAACCAAACTCAAACAAAACAACACAACAAACATCATGGAAAAAAAATCCAGCGCAATCATTTCTTTTCAAGTGCTAAACTTAAGTGAAGAGGTTGACAGACAGGTTGCAGCGGTGCCTGCCTTAGCCACTAAGAGGGGGACCCAAGCCTTCCAGATACCCTACAGACACAGCCCCCGCCCGCCCCTCCAGGAGCATCTCCACAGCCCTACACCAGCGAGATGCATCTGCATACGTGTGTAGGTCACAGTGGTTCGGTTCTCAGCCGAACATCCACGCCTAGTAGCAACAGTTCATTTTAACCAGATACGGCGGGAAGAAAAAGGGATGAAGTAAAGCCAGCACCAAGTACGGGCTTGTTGCAGTTGAGAATTACTCGGGGGGAAGATTCTATTCCGCCTCTCCCAGAGGCGCCCACTCTCTGCCATCAGTCACAGAGCTCGAAACAAACCCTTTCCGATCTCGCTGGGTGTGCGTGATCGATCTCAGCACAGGGCGCCCCGGAGCAGCACCAAGGCTGTGGGCTCGGGGCGGAGGGAGGCGAAGAGAGCCCGAGGGGCCCGGCGGCTGCTGCTCCCCCCCGGCGAGCTCCAGGCGAGGCGGCCCCCCCGCAGCA
>VXAD01002574.1:78039-180807 GCA_013399195.1 Dicrurus megarhynchus
CCGCCCCCCCCGCAGCAGTGCCAGCCCGGCCCGGCCCGGCCGCCGCAGCTGCGGTGAGTCAGTGGGCACTAGGGCACCGCTCCTGCCAGCTGCATCCCGCCGGCCGAGCATCCTCCGGCGGGGGAGGCGCTGGCTCCGCGCACCCGTCCTCCTTCTGCCGCGGCCGGCGGGGACCAGCGTCAGCACCGCCGGAGACCCCTCCGGAGCGGCGACGCTTACCTTGGGGCTGGAGCTGCTGGTCTGGGTCTCCGCCTCAACGCTGCAGCAGTGGGGCGTCCTGGACCGGGCGGAGGCGCCGCCGGACTCCCTGCGCTCCTTCCGGCGGGGGCCGGCGGAGGGCGNCCCTTCCCCACCTCGGCAGCGTCTTACGAAGCGCCTGCGACCACCGGGCTGTGTCCACCTGGGGTGGGGGGAGGAGGAGGAGGATGAGGACAANAGAGGCCGTGCAGGGTGGTGGTGCCCTGCGAGATCGTGGTGGTCTGGTGGGGGGAGTTGGACTCCTCCGAGTCCCANAAGAAGGATGAGAAGGATCATCATCGGCGGTGCAGCCCCCTCGCCACCCAGGCAGAGGGTCTGCTTTCAAGACTCCCGTATGGACAACATTACACACACACACACACATCCCCTAGAACCTCAGTTGTGCTAAATACTTAAAAAAAAAAAAAAAAAAGTTACAAATACTTATTTTCACAGTCAAAATGTGCCCTAGTCATGGGTGAGCAAATCGCAGTTGTCTGGAGGTACTGAAGGGAGCAGTTTAGAGCCACATAGCACCCACTGCAAGTTAGGGAAAAAGGGCCAGAATTGTTTCACAATTCTTAACGCTGTTTTTCAATTAAGCCAATATTCAATGACACAAGTTGCCATTTTACCCTAGGTGTCTGATAGCTGCCAATCCGTGTTTCCAGTCCCTGGGGAGATAATTGAGAAAAATATTTAATGCTACATAGATTTACACACCTCCTTAGCTTTCCACAGTGAATAGTTTCATTGACCTCAGTGAAACTATGTAGGAGGTGTAAAGCTAAACATGGAGGTTTTAAGTCTTTGCAAGATTTTAGTTTAAATCTCTCTGTTTTCAGTGGCACATAATAAATCCTTCAAGAATTGGTAATGTCATCCAAGCAGTGTGCTTCCTGCCTAATAAAGCATTTATCTGAAACCTAGTCACCAAGGAACACTTGTGTATACACCTTTTCTTCCTCTTGGAATATTACCTGAGGTTTGACTGCTGTTTCTCCACCTAGTTTTAGTGAGTGGTATAAAAATACTAGAAACTTGAAGCATGGTTGGTGCAAGGATTATGATGTTGAATGACAAAATGGTCTGAATATGTTATTTTGGTTCTTAATGCTTTTGAAGCACTTTCATGAATTAGATATCACTTTATTCATAAGTGATGATTTCACAGCTAAAATGCCTCAGTTTAGAGAGACTTTGAGCCTTTAGCCTCTGTCTCTCTTGATCCAGTTAATGGGTCGTTGCAATTATGGCAATATAGACAGGCACTAATCCATCAAGAAACTGGACTGAGATCATCAATCTGTTTGACCAAGTATTTTCAGTTTTCCAGTTGCCAGAGTGAGCTCTTGTTAGCCCTGGTAATCACATTTTTCTAGGTAATTGTTTTCCCCACTAGTTGTCACTGTTCACAAATCATGTTGCGGCTTCCATCCTGCATATGCTACATATTTGCATGTTTGCCCACTGCGACAGTGCTCTGCTGGTGGCTATCTTTGAGGACAACCTTGAAGATAGGCTCAGTATAAGTAAAATGAAGCAGACTGTGCATCAGACCTCGCTGCCTCCCAGAGCATAATGCACTTAGTTGCAGATGAATGTGTCCTAAAACCTCAGCTAATAACAGGAGCAGCCAGTTTTATGCATTCCTTGCAATACTCTCAAGTCTCTCTTCCTGTCTATTAATGGTTGGGAAATTTAAGTTGGAGATTTGAGCTGCCTGCCCTACATCACAACTGAGATTTGGAAGAGAGCCAGGAGCTCAGGAATGCCACTCAGAACCCATACACTTGTGAGGTACACCAAAACCCATCGCTTTTGGGTAAGCAATGTTAACCAAAAGACTTCTAAGTTTTGTTGAGTATCTAGTTTGATACCTTTTTCATGGGAATTTACCCACCCCAGGTGTCAACAGCATGTAGAATTTTAAGAAAGGATGTGAACATAAACCATATTTTGACTTCGCAGAACGAGCCTGGCAAAAATATTATGTCATACCCTAAACTGTGTTGCTAGCTATTCACAGTCCCTTTTTTTTGAATTGATATCAATTATCAGATAAGTTATTTTGTTAGTCAGTCAATACTCAAGTTTCCTTAACATCCTAATATTTCAGTTTCTGCCCTGTTCCTATTGAATTCTGTGATAACTTTGCTATTGATTTCATACAGCATTGCAAAAATCTGCCCATTCTCACATGGACTTCCTTTGCTTAGGTATACATTAGAGCTGATGCCAGAAAATAAGTTGTAGTAATAAGAAGTCACAATTCTGGAGAAGTGTTGCTAAATGCAGCCCTCAAGCAGCAACCCCCATGCTGTTTACTTTAGGTTAATGGTGAAAGAGCACAACTAAAGAGAATGAGCCTCTCTGTGCAAAGTGCTAGAGTGCTTGAGAAGAGTGAAGGCTGCAGGATGGGGAACTATGTGACTACTGAAAGGCAACAGAAAAGTGGGAAGAGTAACAATGCTTTGCCTGACAGCAGAACCACAGAATCATAGAACCAAAGGACGGTTGAGTTTGAAAGCATCATCTGGTCAAATTCCCCACACACCCAAGAAGGGCCACCTATAGCTGGTTGCTTGGGATGGGCATATCTGGATGTATTTTTTAGTACCTCCAAGTATGAAGACCACACCTCTGGACTTCCTATTTATTCCAGTGCTCAGCCACCTGTACAGTTCCCTGCTGATGTTCAGAGAGAATCCCCCATTCTACAGCTTGTTCCATGTCCATTGCCTCTGGACCTGTCACTGGGCACCACTGAAAGGAGTCTGTCCTCCTTGCACCCTTCCTTCAGTTATACATTGATGAGATATGCCCTTAGTCTGCTCTTCTCCAGGCTCAACAGTCTCAACTCTCAAGAGCCCCTCCTCAGAAGCATGGTGCTCAGGAGGAACTTAGTGAGACAGAACAAGAAAGTGATGATCAGTGTGAGCAGAAGCTGGAGTGAAGCTGAGTGAATGGCTGCAGAGGGGAAGTATGTCTGTCACTGAAGTAGGAACTGAAGAAAAGTTAAAGACTCCTTTTCCTACCATCAGTGCTCTTCCTGCATCTTGCCTGTGAGAAGAAAACCATGGATTTACTGAACAAGGAGAAAGAGGGAATATTTAAAACACATGCATGCACACTTGCACCACCTCTTATAGCATACTCCCGTCATGCTCCTGAAGTCATCCTGCTGCTGTATGCCCTGACTGACGAGCACTAAAGCAGAAGGCTTTACTGCAAGTAGTATGTGCCAACCAACGACCTACAGAAGGGACAGATATACTGAAGTAGAATCTGCCCTCAGAAATGCATATTGAGTATGGCCCCAGAATGAAGTCAGTGCATCCAGCCACTGGAAAATATTCACATGTATCAGTTTTTCCACTACTAAAGAGCCTTTGCTGGCTTTAACTGCAACTTTATAAATCCTAACAAATTTTATGCTCACAGGAAACGAATTTTTTACACATGACTAATTTGAGCATGATGAATTTAAGCATATGAGTGATTCTGGAAGCCAGCAGTGGAACCCTGAAGCATCTTGTATTTTTGTTTTTTTCCAATAGAAAGCAGTGGATATACATTCTCTATGGTGTTTACACCTGCAAATCCCTCCAGAATGAGGAAAATATACTCCTCAAAACTTTATATCCTTTCCAAAGCCAGTCATAGGCTTCACTCTGACCTCAATATTAAGGCTTTATGCTACGAGTAGATTGCTAAGTTTATGTTGGCATTATTGGAAGTATCATCCGTAAATCCCAGTTCATTGCAGTAAGAATATACTACTTCAGAGGTCGTATTTTACAGAGACTTGAAGATCTGGTACTTGACAACCCGCTATTGAAGACAGTTACCTCTATTCATGGTTCATTTACTGTAAAACCAGTTTAAGAATGTATAAATAAGCCTGTACAAAAAAAAATTTACTAGGCTCTTAGGAGGCTCAACAGTTTCTCACTCCTTTCGCATTAGTCCAACAAATTTCTTAACTACAGTAAAATCGAACGTCCTGTACACCCAGATTAGAGCAAAGTCAATACCTAAAAATTATTTAAATTATCCGGACTACATGCACTGTTTCTAACTTAAACTAGATATGAGACAAATAATCATGAGAGCTAGAATAGAATTTTTCTCTGTACACCTCTGTTTCATTAAAAAAAGCCCCATCTTTACGGTACTTTGATAACGTATAATGTATTATCAAATGCTAACTTCATGCTTTTACTCATCAACAATACAAGAAATTATGGCACATGGAAATCAAAAAGATATTAAATACAAGAGGTGAAGGTTACTTTTGTTTCAGAAAGAGCAAAGTGTTGTTTTCAGTCCACATATCCAATGACTCACTAAACAAAGAAATAAAGAGGAACATCACTAGCACCTATGACCTCTCACAAACTCAACCTAAAAGCAAACCACTCTTTTTTTAATTCCTGCCTCAAATTCCTTTAATTTCATAACTTTGAAAAAGCACTCATTGCAGCAAAACTGTGTTTTAATTTACCATGGGCTGGTACACTGTCTCTGTGACTGCTGTAAATAACAGTCTCCCAGTTAATCCTACAAACTTGATAGTTGTTGCAAAATCCTACAAGAAAGATAGCCTCCAGTAGGTATCATTCAATAGAATGAGATTGCTGGAATTGCTTGCTAATGTCACCATAGAACTTGACTTTTATCTTCCTTTAACAGTCAGATTCTGACTGGCTTGGACAATGCCACTTAGTTCAATTTTGCCCAAAAGTTCATAAAATACTTTACATTATGGATGTTTTGCAAGTAGGGAAAGAAGCCTGTTTCAAGGGAGCAAACCTGAAGAGGAAACTCAGTCTGGTTTCCTTCCCACTAGCAGCCCTTGCCACTGTATAAGTTGCCAGGCACAAATTGTTGAGAGAGCGCGCAGAGGGGCAGGGGGCCTTCCTTCACTCTCTACCTTCTCCACCGCTTTGTATGCAGGCAAGGAAGTGCATTGGTTCCTGCCCTACTCTGTCCCACAGCTGTTTCTCCCTCCCTAGGGGTAGGAGAAGATGCAGTCCTGGGATTTTGCTCCTCACTGGTGAGAGATGATGAGCTACCCCAGGGATGCAGATTCCCTCCTGGGGATGGACATCTGCAGTCATTTTCCCTAGAATGGGTCAAACTGGTACTGTCCTTACTATCAGCTTTATTTTGCTGCAAACCTTTACTACACTGCTTTGAAGAGAAAGAGTAATATATAGAAACACATAGCAACAACAGTCTTCAGCCACTAGCAGTAGCAATAGGTGTTAGCATTTACCTGAGGAGCTTAACTTCTGGCAGGACAGTGGCCAAATACTTCTAGTTATGAGCACATTTTCTAGAACAACAGTGATCACACCACATTTAAAAGGCTTAGGCTGCTGCTCTCAAGCAAACTCTTTGGTTTGCCTTTGGGTTGGCTGGAATCAAATACTTCACAGCACTCAAAAGTTAAGAAATGCAACCGCAGCTCTCCTGTCAGCACTGAACAGTCCCCCCAGCAGCACTTCAGTGGTCGTTTCCTCATAAGCAGCTTGTTCTTTGCTCTTTATTACTTCAACAACAGAACTATTCTCCCTTAATTTATTAATCTCCGGGGATATCTGCACAGCAAATCCCTCTCGGGTGGTCACGGCACCACCGGGAAGGTTGACTCCTTGGCTTTGGGGCTCCGGGCACTGCTGAGCACAACTCCCGGCGAAGCCGAGCCGTCCTGAAGGGGACCGGGCAGACGCCGCGGCGGCACCGGCGGTGGGACACATCTCCTCCAGCCCCGCCGGCCGGAGCAGGAGAACGCCCGGAAAGTGGCAGCACCCGACGCCGTCGTGTCCCGGCTTCGGGTACACTGAAGCAGGGGCAGCCCCTGGGGTCGCCCCACCACACCCTGACCCGCCCGGCTTCCCCTTACCTTCTTCCCCGGCCCGTTCATCCTCCAAGGAGCGGAAGGGAGCGACGCCGGAGCGCTGGCGCCTCTGCCCAGGTGAGCAGGGCGGGCACGGCGGCCGCCACCACCTTCTCCAGGGCTGGCCCGCCCCCGGAGCTCCCGCCGCCGCCCCGCGCCCGGCCCCGCTCTGCTGGAAGCGCTCCAAAAAGATGAGTTTCGCCTCTGAGCCTCCCGTGGGGAAGGAGCACAAAACGGCTTCCCCGAGTTAACCTGCCCACACGGGCCTCCCCTCTTGCCCCTGAGCTGTACTGATCACTGTTTACCCTGATCGGGAACACCTGGTAATGGGGTAAAGCACCCGGGGAAAGTACAGCAAACCAAGTGCTCTGAGCCTGGCTAAAAGTTACACAGCCTTTGAGAGTGAGTGATAAATCCACACACAGAGCTGATAGCTCGTTGCTGGTGCTTTTCAGGATCGTCCAGTAAAACCCAGGAGGAGAAGGGACACAAATTGCCTGGAGTTGAGAGCAGCATAACCATGATCTGGAGCAAATCTCAACTGCCAGAGGCGGGACTGGAAACATACTTCAAACAGCCTATTTTCGTCTTTGAGATATTCTAGTATACAGCAAGTACGAGGCAGGTGGAAAGCATCATCTTGGGTATGACATCTTTGGGCTTGACTTGACTCTCTCACTTTGTTACTCTTCCCCTCATGCCTTAAAAACAACTAATGTCTGTTTTTCCTTTTGGATTTTTACTATTTCTGCAAAGTTCATTAATATTGTCAATACTTTGTAGAAGTACACAAGGCCTCAATGAGGGAACTCTATATGATACTCAGACAACACCATAAAACCAAATCCCTACCCAAAAAAAGTCAAGGGCTTGCACACAAGGCAGTGGAGAGCATGTGAGTGTCACAAAAACAGAGCAATATCAAAGATGATTGGGAGATTTGGGACAAGTAGTGGTCAAGTCACAGCAACTGTCTAGCCAAAACCACCAAAAACCCCACCAACCACTACACAAAATAAACCCAGCACACTGAACCTGTGCAGAAAATTAGTTCTAGACAGGAGAAGCAGAACCAGCATGGATCAGCAAGTTATGTCAGATTGAGGCTAAGGACTGTGAAGATCTGCCCTATTTCTAGGGAAAAAGACACACAGTCAGCAAATACAATCCTTGAGCTCCCCAGAAACCCTAGACAGTGCACATATTGAAATGTCCTCAAAAGCAGGTCAGAACATCCCCCTTTTTGTGGCCATACATCTGCAAGAGCTGTTGTCTGGGAGCTCATGTCCTTGACACTCTCTCAAAGGTCCTGGTCCTGCATGGATGAGGTGGGTGGGAGGTTTCCTAGAGCCACAGCTGCATGCAGCCATATTCTTGGATACTTGGGACTGCAGCCCTGATACAGTCTCAGAGGAGCTATAACCTTTCTTCTTCAGAACCTCTGCAAAAGTGCCAGGTGTCAACCAGTCAACCAGAAATCTCAGAATCAGCTTTGCCCAGTTATTTCCAATAATTGTCAGAGAAGAAAGCATCACAGTCTGCCCTGGGAGCCTGCTTCCCCAGGTGGACAAATTAGAGACTAATTAATTACTCTTCACTGTCATTTTATCTAAAAGATAAAGGTGACAAAGCTATGGGTTTCATGCTGCTTTTTAGGTGCCTGGTTCTTGGGCACCCTCAGTCCCACTTCTTGAGCCTGGTTTTCAGAACCACGGGGGATGAAATGGAATCACTGGTCACTTGAGAGTGAGGGGTGTCAGTTCAAAGAGTTTCCAGCAGACTTCAGACAGTCCTGACAGCATTTGACTTTGATGGGACTGCTAACATGAGTGAAAGGCTGCAGGATACTTCACTAATCCTCTTATCTATAGGCTTCAGAATGTATCAATCATTTAATTTGCTATAGTTAATCTTTCACAGTGTAATCTTTGTATGCAGTCAATGTCATAATGTTTTAAGTACATATCAGCTGATGTTATAAACTGTATTAGTTGATATATACAGTAGCTTCTTGTCTTGCCTTGGAGTGGTTCATCGGTTGGCAGACAATCCATTTATTGTTACACATGTGGTCTGATGGAAACATTTTATGTTCTTATGAGGTAAAAAAAAGTAATTAAATGTAAAAAAAAGTAATTTAATATAAAAAAGTATAAAAATAGCACAGCAAAACTTGTAAACTATAACCTAGAAAGCCACAAATATCACACAATGGAAATACTCATGAGGGATAGTACTTCTCTCTAGACTTACTGCAAACCAGAAGAGAACACTACACAACACTGAAGAAGAACTACAGATATTGAAATGCCCAATTTAAGGAGCCGGACTAGCAGAATCAAGCATTCTAAGACATTTTTGTCTAGAATAGGGAACATACATTTCACCACATATTTCAGATAAGATTTTCTCACTCTGGAGTATATTTAGGACACCTAAGGACAGGTCCTTTTGTCAGCACGAAGACATTGTTTTGTTCTATCATTATGCATCATTGGTGGATCATATGGTCCACTCCTGTTTCTGTAGCAAGCCATGCCACTTATAGAATTAGAGGAAGGAGACATTCTCTAATTGGAAAACAGTTTAAAAGAACTCAGTATTCCTCACTTGTACTGTGTTCTTCAAAAAATAAGGAGTTGCAGACCAAATTCATATTAAAAGTAGTGTAAAATAAAAATCTCTAGCTCAAGCAAAGTTCTCTGCACTTTTTGCTGTCTCCCACAAACAAACAGTAACTAATAGCTTTGGGAATTTGCTGTTGAGTATTCACTGACATAAATTTTGCTATAAAATAGTACTAGGAGTATTCATCTTAGCCATTGTAGGGGAATTCTTCTTCTCATTTTGGCAGGCTGTGTACTTACTGAGGATATCTTCCATCCTGGAAAGACATGAACACGGCTTTCAAGAGCTACAAATACTTGGCAGAATCCTGTTACTTGGCTGGGGCACAAAAGAAGGAAGCGTCATGAATCATTCTGTGCCTGTAATCTCTCAGGGTAACGCTTCAAACACACAAACATGAATTCACTATTTTAGAGCACTCCACAGCAGGACCGTGTTGTAAGCAATCCTTTGTCAAAGATGATTATTACATCACAGACTGTGTACTTGTGTGACACCCATGCATGGATGGACAGGCACAGGGCACATGCCAAGGTAACTATGATGAATACAAACTTCACGTGAGTCACTGACATTTTAAAAACTCATCAGTTCTGGGACAAGATAGTATACCTGTGCAAAACGTGTGTTAATACGATGTTTACAAATGAATGCTTCTGCACCTGCTAGAATACAAATATTGTAACAGGTGCATTTGAAAACTCTCCAATGTTATTGCTTAAGAAAACACTACCCAGATCATTGTACAGAAATAATCTAATTTTTTCATCTCTTTGCAATAATGCAACAAACTTGCACAAACACAAGTTTGAACACACAAGTCCTGAACAACTAATAAGACAGACACAGCAGAAAGAATCCATTCTGTTGCACCATTACACCAAAAAATAGTGTATACAGATGTGCAAGTCATGGCTTTCTACAAGCAGACTCAGTTTAGAAAGTTTGACCCTCTTTTTGGCATTTTTGCTTTCTATTGTACATATGGATGAATTAGGGTAGCACGTACAAGAACGAGTTACTCTAGGAATGACTAAAATGATTTAATTTTAGAAATACAGTGAAGGTTCACTAGGTCCAGCAACTGGCAGGAAAAAAAGTCACCAAACCATTCTACTTCATGTAACATTAAAACTGTATATCCTTTGCATACACTAGTCCCAGCATATCTACAAATTAGTTGTAGTTACGTCAGGTTTGGAGAAAAACAATTTCCAGAGCAGGAATTTAAAAACAGCAACATTAAAAAAAACCCAAACCATAAAGAGCATAATAAAACATATCAATTTGTAAAGGATCTGGTGGCAGAACTGTACATTTCTCTCTGAGCTGCACAGTCCTATCTTTAGTACAACTGCTGCAATCTGCTTATTTCCACAACATGATGATTTCCACACAAGATGACTTGTGTTGCCCTCCAAGAAGCATCGACGCAGCATCTTCACTACTTTCTTCCCAACTGTGGTAGTAAGTGTGCAAAAAACATAACTGCACAGAAGGCACAGAAGTCCTTTGCACATGGTAAATGAGCGTACAAAAAGCTGTGGTGTGTTCAAGGCATAATGCTCTAAGGGCAGCAACAAAGAGGTGCAACTACCCCTTGGTGCCTCCGTCCTGAAGGCAGCCTGAAATTTCATAAACCTGGCGGGTAGAATCACTGAACTGCCCACTGCATACCAATACTTTTACTCACAAAGTGACAACACGACATCTGCCAAGCCAAGAACTCCCAGTCTGGTTGCCGTCTGCAGTTCATCCAGCCTGTAGACTCCACAGGGGTATGGATGGACTGCTGGAGGGGTGGTAACCAGGTCCTACCTATCTTGCCACCTTCTTTGCCATTGTGCTGGGTTGCTGTGTGTGCTCTGCATGGCCATGTACTGACTTTTGTGCTTTAGGAGACTGGCTGATTTCTCACAGGCCCCTTAGGCTGGAAAATCACACCACACAGACTGTGAGATCACCAGAGCAAAGCACTCCTCACAGAACTCACAGACAAAGGCAAAGGTACTACTCAGTTGAGTGACAACTTCTGGTGCAAGGACAAAAGGTATGAAAGCTACCACTCTTCCCCAGCTTATTTCTAGTAACAGAATAAACACATGAGATCGCAGGTCAGAGGGCAGTCTTACCTACTTCTGGAAAATACCTCCTAGAAAAACCTAGGGAAGTAAGACCATTTGCAACAATATACAACTCTTTGCAACTTGTTTGCTGACCCAGACCACTTTCACCCACAAGTCAGGCAGGTAAAATATTCTTTATTTGCAGTTGCAAATGACTGTGTGCAATGTTTACAGGCTTGTATCAATAAACCAAGTTCAAATCCATTTTAAAATCTGACCTTTAAAATGACATAATGGGTTTCTCAGTGCATTGTACGAGCAGGATTATTTTTCCATAGTGGATTATTTCAGATACTAACAAATACCACAAATCCAACTAAAGAAGGAAACAAACCCCAGTAAAAAAATCATGCTGCCTTAGACTTATGACAGTACCCATTAATTTTCATTAAAATGTGCTTTGGCAGAGACTACCCTGCCTCAGTTTCCCTTCAAACTTCTAAATTCATCCCACTGCTTCTCCATTCCCTGTGTCTTTTTCCACCTCTGTGAGCATCTTCTCTCTTACAGTTTTTGCCCTTTTGCCCCACCTGTCTCAGGTCACACCTTGGGTTTCTATTCCAAAAAACCTTTTACTCAGCAATAATAGTTTGTAAAGCTACTGCCTTCTCACACTATCTTTCTCTCACCTCCAAGATTTTGGATTATGCTGTTTGCTTTCCCTACCTGATTTTCTGCAATTAAGTGGTGACCCCTTAAATCAGCTTTCTGCTTTATGCTTTCTCACTATTCCATCAAACAGTTCCTTTAAAGGCTGATGATATTCCCATCTATCTGAGTCCTCCATATTGCTGGAAGATTCAGTAGTGACAGTGACCATTCACTCACAGGGCAATCATGGTTTCTAGCTGATTGAGCACAACCAGAACTATGATTCTAATCAGAAAAAATATATGATCAAATAAAACCAAGAGAGAAAAATTATCACAAAGCAGTTCTGCCTTCTCCTATCTGTGACCATCATCACATATTCATCCTGTGTTATGACCAAGAGTAGCTGGATGATCAAAATTAAACTAATCTCACTGCATACACATGATACTTCTCCCCATTGCAAGATCGTAATCTATAGCTACTGCTGTACTACTGTACAGCTAGCTCAGTCAGCTAACTCTTTCACTCACATGACTCTGAAATAATACTGATCAATAATACTGAAGGCAAATGGATGACTTTTTTATCTTCCTTTGTACAAGGAGCATCGGCTAGTACTTCATAAGACCACAATTACACAGAAACATTTGCTTCAGCAAAACATCAACAAAACCTCCCTGAAGAAATTGTGATACTCAGTTCTGCCCAGGAAAATGAAGAAAAGAATCAGAGGTACAGTCTATTCCTAAAGGGAGTTAATCCATTGAAACTCTAAGAAAACTCCTTCTCTTTGACCCTGAAAAATTAAATTCTAACCCTAGTAACTAAAAACTCTGGCTTACTCTGGAACGATTTCATACACAATATGCCTGCAGAGCTGTATACAGCAAAGGCACTCAATTCTGTATCCACAGGTGGTCAGGCACTTTTCCAGAACTCCTTTATAGAGATTTTATCACATTTTCCTCACCCATCTTTGAAAATTGCCAATAGCCTACAGTCATACACACTTTTCTTCTTGTCCTTTGGGTGCTCTCAGGAATCGCCTAAAAGTTGGGCTTGGTTTTGGTTTGGGTTTTTTTTTTTTGACCTATAATGTCTCAAACCTATCTTTAATTAAATAATGGTTCTTCACAGTTTCTCGGCCTATCTTGTAGACTGAAGAAGAAATGGAGAATAACAACAGTGTTGTTTGGGTTTTGTTGGCACTGTCTAGGTATGTGGTGTTCCACAGATTATTCAATTACTGCTAAAGCCTAGTTAATCTGTGTGGCTGGTTGCTAGCTGTTCAGACGTCCCAGTTATGTAAAATTTCCTATCTTTGTCCCTGGAGAATATAGAAGAGTCTACACATAAAGTTTTTGAAGTCACCACAAAGGCTCCCACGTGGAAGAGATTTTTAACACAGGGTGACATTACACAGCGCAGTGAAATGTACTTACAGAAGAGTGGCAACACTCATCATGCATGAAGCTGTGCGTTTGCTTAGGCTTTTTAATATCAGTGACAGACTGAATAGTTTTAGGACATGGAATGTCTCCTTGCATGGGAAATGGAAGCTGGTATGTTTGGAGAAGACATGTTAATTTCTCAGAAGGGGACAGAGAAGGGAGTGAGCCATGTACCACAGGTTTTCTTACCCTGCAGTGGTCCTGAATTCCTGGATTCTATCACATCTATTTTAATCACTTGGAAGCTGTTGTTTAATGCTGATTTCACATTTGCAGAGTAGTAAGGCATGTTTGGCCATATGAGGAGCGACACAGTAAGGCTATTTGTGCTGTGCTGATCGCTAGAATAACACCAAGATGATGAAGAACTAACTGATTCAGCAAGAACCCCTCACCTTGCAGAAGCTCTAAATAAAGAGACAGAGAGAAAATAAACAAGCAAATAAACAAACCAGCTAAAACAAGTAGGAACATGAGAATTAAAGGTATGGCTAGCTGCATAAAAGCCCCGAATCCTTGAAACGATTGATAAATTCCCAGTAATACTGCTATCTGAGCACCCTCTAGTGGCCGAGAATAAACAGGTCCAGAGATGAAAAGTGGACGAACGCAGAAGAGCGTTAGTGTCACATTGACTTTGTTTGGACAATTGATGACTGTATGTGTGTTTTCATTTGGAAGACAGGGGAACAACTCAACGTTCAAAAGCAATTTAATTATTTATCTTTCTGTATTGTGTTCCCAGCATTTCCTTAATTTTCATGTCATCTGACTGGTTAAAGACTTCTGTTCATTTGAAACTATTCTACCAATTTGTTTTAAACTACTTATCTTTGGAATGTGAGATTAGAATCAAATGAAAAATCGTAAGACAGTATTACAATACAGAGGGAGATATGGAGGGAACAGAAGTAAATTTTGAACAGAAATAAATTTCCAATATACCTGTGGCACCAAAATGTATTTTAACTTAATTGCAGAACATACTGTATTTGTTTGGTTTGAATGCAAGGCTATTAACTATTTTGCACCTGTATTTAACTTGGAAAAAGAGTGGAGAGTGATCTAATCTGTAGTGTTCATACATCACAGCTTTATAGTTCCATATTTTTCAGGAAAAATTTAAACTGAATTTTTCATATGTACACATTTTTACATATGTACAGAATATGTTTCATGTTTGCTCTTTTCCACAATTATTTGACTTACAGTCTGTTACTAGTTGGGTTCAATGTTCAAGAAGTGTAAAAACAGTTTACTGTTTGTCCTGGTTTCAGCTAGGGTAGAGTTAACTTCTTCTCAGTAGCTGTGACAGTGCTCTGTTTTGGATTCTGAATGAGAATGGTGTTGATAACACACTGATGTTTTGGTTTTTTACTGAGTCCTGTTTATTCTAAGCCAAAGACTCATTTTTTTCCTTGTTTCATGCTCTGCCAGTGAGGAGGTAAAAAAAAACCAAACCTGGGACGGAGCTTATCTGGGACAGGTAACCCAAACTGACCAAAGGGGTACTCCACATCACAAAAGATCACACCCAGTATACAAACTGGGGGGAGTACTTGGAAGGGGGCCAGTCTGGGTTTGGGAAGGATGGTCTGGCATCGGTCATTGGGTGTTGAGCAATTGCAGAGTGCAGCACTTTTTCATTTTTATTCTTACCTTTATTTTATCTTTTTTTTTCCTTTTTAACCATTATTAATATTATTTACCATTATTATTGCATTTTACTTTATTTTCAATTATTAAACCATTCTTATCTCAACATACAAGCTTTATTTCAATTCTCTCCTCCTCTCCTCAAACACTATTAGAAGAAAAATAAAATTCACCCAACATAGCATGAGACCTCTTTTTCCTATGGAAATCTCGCCTGTTTACAACATTTCTAGGTCCACCAGACATAATTCCTGGACACTTTGCATAGTAAAAGCACGTGTAGTTAGAAAGAGTTGAACTAGTGCTGTCAGACAGAAGCCCAGCTCTCATATTCTCTTACCTGTACTACAGTTTACCTAACTAAGTTTCCCACACCAGGAAAAAAATTTTTCACGTGTATATGTTTTGGGTTCCTATGGAAAATGACTATGTTCTCGGGCTTATGGATGGAAAAGAGAAAATGGAAAATATTGCTGGATGAAAAGCATGGAAGACAATAACTGTCTTAAGTAATTTATAAATCCAGGGCAAAATATCACTCCCAAATGGTCAACAGCCTGGAAGGTGGAGATCTAAATGCTGGAGTATTTCAGACAGCTCACAAAATCTTTTGACCTGTCCTTGCTCAGAGTCCTGAACACAGCCATGATGGTCCACTAAAAATGCATATTCCTTCTTAACCAGTCATCTACTGAGAGGAAAAATCAAAGTGAGAACCTCAGAAAATGTATCTAGTTGCCAATTATCTTTTAGTTTTTCATCTTCTCCTTAAATACGTGAGAGAAATAATTTATACCTTGATTAGAAGATCTGTAGCAGAGGGATCATTTAAAATCTTTGGTGGAGCATGTATTTCAGAAATACAAGCAGAGAAAAAATCTTCATTACAGTTAATTACAGTTAAAATGGATTTGGAAGAGAAACTACTCATATTTTAAAGGCAGCCATGAAATATATAATGAGAGCCAGACCCTGATCTGCACCTTCCCCAGTTTGCATTGGTGTAAGTCTGCTGCCTTTGAAAGACTTTCTCTCCCTTTATTCTCCTCCCAGTGAGATGAGAATCAGGCCTGCAGGCTACCTGCCCACCCTTGCCATGATGATGATGAGAACAATAATGAAAAAATTAATGGACCTGGAGTCAGTATTAAAAATTGCTTGTACCTAATACTAATTTTCCTCATGGCTGTGAAGCCCTCTTTTTGATGAGAAGAAAAACAGAACAATTACCAGCTGTTCACATAATGACGAACACTAATAAGGGAAGACATGCATGTTAATGAGCTGGGGGAGGGGAATCAGAAGGGGCACTCATCAGTGTGCAGCTGTAAGTGCAAATCCTTCCTCTGAGTATTTTGGAAATCTGATGGCATGTTGGCATGTTACACTGGCAAATAGACTTGAAACTGAAATCAGTCTCAGGTAAGGAAAATAGCACTTCTTGAGTCTACTTTCAGCCCTGGAGAGGTGCTCAGCCTGTCTTTCACCATGCCATTAACAGTATTACGACAGGTATTCTCACCACATGTGTCATCTTCTAAAAAATTATTATTGCACTCACAAATGAACAGTCAAACTGAGATGACCTCATGGGTCCAGCAGAGAACAACAAGTGAAGAGAGAGATGTGTGGATCAGAGCTGGTGGGAGAATAAGGATGGCCTTTGTATTCTCTGGTCTGTATATCACACAAACAAATTGAAGCTTAAAGGCTTGTCTGCATGCAGAGTTGTGGTGTCTTCTTTCAAAGAAGTGATTTAAAACCTGATGTAGTTTTTTCAGTGCAAAAGCCAGCAAAAATCAGTCCTCCCTCAGTTTAAACCCAGTATTTTCATCAGGTCTGGGTCAGGGAAGCACAGGCTTATGCTGAAATAAGCCATTCAGCCAAAGCAAAATTAATTAGCCCACCTCAATTATGTGAAGACAGGACACGCTCCCAGGACTTACAGATGTAACAGACATCAGGCTACCATAGGTCCCCTGCTTGGAATTCACTTCCTCTGAATTTTCTGAGAGCAGTCTGAAGAGGCAATAGGTTCTTGGAGAACCACAGCAACCTAAGTCCTGCCAGCTTCATTAGAAGCTGCATTTGTTCAATTTGTTCACACTGAATGGTCTTGGGAGGCTAGATCATCCCAACTGAGCAAAACAGATCTGGAGAGTGAGGCCAACCTTAAAGAAAACCATGCTCCAGAACTTTTGACCTGCTGAGGATTGCTTAGCCATGTTCACATGTGCCAGTCCACAGGTCCACAAATTAATAGTCCTAAATAGCTGGAGGTAAGATTGCCAATATGAAGGACAGTGTTTGGTGCAAAACACAATAGGTGGTGTAAAACTGCATAGCTGGGTCTATGCTGATTTACATCTAAATCTACATCTACACATTAAAAATGCCTTTGAGTTTTTAGATGTGTAAACAGGTCTTGACAAAAGCTCACTTACCAGGTTTTTATTTCTCAGTAGCAGACGTGGCACTTAAATCAGTACTGCAAGTTGTTATATCATCCTCCATGTTGGGCTCAGATTGAACAGAAACTGCCAGGGACACGTTTTTTCCTGATTAATATGAAGACAGCCTTTTTCTTTTTTCTTTTTTTTTTACTATTATAGCTGTGCTTCCACAAGAAAAACATATGCCACGCAGCAGTCAGCACTTCTCAGCAGGAAAAAGTGAGACCAAGAACATAGAAATCTATGAAATCAGAGATGAAATGGAAAACATGAACAAGAGACATAAATTAGAAAAATCATTTAGAAAAAATCAATTTCTTAGTAAGTTCCACTTAGTCTCACAGAACACACTGAAATGAAATGCAAAACAGGGAGTCCAACTCCATCAAGTTGTAAAGGTTGCACAGTATGGAGGTCAGTGGCATCATGTGAATTCATTTAACTCTAAAAAGAGTTCAGAAAAATAAGTTCAGAAGAGTAAAGGTTTCTGTTGCTTTTGCAAATGCCTGAATTTGAGAGATGTACTAATAATAGGTGCATGGTAAAACACAAATGTTCTATAACTTACAGTTGAAGGCAGAGGGCACTTCAAGAGGTGATCTGCTGGTGACCTGACTGACTCCCTACCTAAGTGATCCAACAACATCGCCAGGTTGCTCCTGTACATGCTCCCTGCAGCACCCAACAGCAGTTAGAATAGGGCTGGAAGAAGCCCTGGACATCCACCATGGTTGCCTTCTTGGAAGCAGGACCTTGTACAAAACAAGAACTCACTGGTGACAGCTGTGCAAATTGCTATTATAAATGTGCATTCTGCCTGGAGATTTCATGACGTTTACCCAGGAAAGGGGAAAATTTTCCAAATCCAGTCATCTTGTGCTGCACATTAGACTCATTCGTACTAATTTCTTCCCTCATAAACTTGGTAGACAACTGGTTACCATCCTCTTCAACACCATGTCTGCAAACTCTTTGTCCATGCACTCTTCTCTTTTTTTTAAGAACTATTAAACCAAAATCTTTATCTTGTCATCCCAACCATGTTTTCCAGTCCTCTAGTCATTCTTGCTATGGTCCTCCAGACTACTTCTAGCACAATAGGAGTTGGGCAGAGGGTATCTGAAGGAAAAGAGGTTTCTGACAGCCAAATGAATGCTCAGACTATTTAGATGAAGCTGTAGACAATGAGAAAATCCACTGCCATTCTCTTGGTGAAATCAGTCTTTCCAAAATCTCTAGCACTCCTCCTACATGCAGAAGAAGGGCTTTCATTCTGCAGAAGCATGAAGGCAGAGATGTGTAAGTCACTTTTCCAATCTGAGAAAACCCAGGTCTCATGTCCCTCTGACCATCAGCCAAACAGGCAGCTGAATTTTCAATTGCGCCTGCAATAATAAAGTGTTGAAACCACCAGATTGGTAATATACTCTCTGCATATTTCAGTCTGCTCTACCTCAGCAACCTGTAACAGGCTATGTCAGGCCAAGACCAGTGCAGAAATATTTTCTGCTCCTGGGAGACGTTGTGTGGGTGTGCTCCTCTGTGACATTACTCTGATCATAATCCCTACTTATGTGGCCATGTTGGAAATAAAGTGGTCTCCACCTTTTGCAGTCCTGGTGATAATATCAGTGCCCTACAGGAATTACATACGGGCAATTGTATGCCAGTGCACAGCTAAAGCATGATCACTTTTGACATGAAACAACAAGGAAAAGCATAGAGAACATTGAGCACAGGAAATTTATCCAATGGGAGTTGCAGTTCTCAAGGTTGAAATTTGGTCAAATTCTTTATGTGTGCTGAAAACCTTATGTAAACTTTAACAGCCCAAAGAAGATCTTTGAACACGCTGGTGGGGCCTCCAGCATAAGACATGAACCTGCTGGAGCAGGTCCAGAGAAGGGCCACAGAATTGACCAGAGAGCTGCAGCACCTCTCTTATGTGGAAAGGATGAGAGAGATGGGGTTGTTCAGTTTGGAGAAGAGAAGGTCATGGGGAAACCTCCCAGTACCTAGGGGGGACCTCCAGGAAAGATGGGATGGAGTGTAATTACCAGGGAGTGTAATTATAGGACAAGAGGGAATGGCTTTGAACCGAAAGAGGGTAGGTTTATAATCGATATCAGGAAGAATTCTTAACTGTGAGGGCACTGAGGCACTGGAAGAGGGTGCTCAGGGAAGCTGTGGATGCCCCATCCCTGGAAGTGTTCAAGACCAGGTTGGATGGGGCTTTGAGCAACCTGGTCTAGTGGAAGGTTTCCTTGTCCATGATAGGGTGTGGAACTAGGTGATCTTTAAGGTCCTTTTCAATCCAACCTATTTTATGAACCTATGATTCTTTTACTTGAAAACAGTACGTAGCTGATGTGCTTCTATTTAAAATCATAAAAGAGTCATTAATTCAATTGTTGCCACCACTTAGTCCAGCTTCTTCAGCCTCATGTTCATGCACTGGTTGTAACTGTATTGATGTAGAGTGCAGAGCAGATAGCATGGGAATCCCAATGTGTGGATTGTGTTCATCCAAGGAACAGTATGAGATTTTTGCTGTAGGCCAGAAGATGAGAATAGGAGACGTGACTGGGGAAAGGGAAACTGAAGGCAAAAAATCTGATCCAGTTTCTTGCTTGCTAAATACATTGGTCCTGCGCAGTAAAAGCTAGGGACTCTGGGAGTAAAGAGGGCATGAGAATAAAATTATACATTAAATCATGAAGCAAAAAAAACTTCATTGAGATGACAGTGTTAGCATCATGCAGTTAAAGCAGTCAACAACGGGAAACTATAGTTCTTGCATTTCTGCAACACTTGAGGGCCTTACTGCAAGGATAACAATGTGCTCTTCATGTTGATTTTCTTTGTGATTTATCAATGTGCTCAGCCACGTTTTGGTTTTGGTTACTACCTCACATTCTTAGGATCTAGGGCTAGGAATGTATTTCTCTTCTTACTAATGCTAGCACAAATTCCAAGTAACTGCATTGAACTCAAAGGGGTGTCATCATAAAAAAATCCCACTAAACAAAGATGCAACCATCAATGAAAAAATATCCGGTTCTTACATAATCAACAGAAACTTACAAGTGGCAAGTAGCTGGCAAAAAATAGCATTCTGAAAGCCTAAAGTGAAGACTGTTATCTTTACTTTGCATAAAAGGATTTTTTACTCTAAATAAGTCTTACAGATTCCAAAATGCACTTTCTAAAATCATTGCTAACTGTCAATTGAGTCACTCCAACTGAAGCCAGTAGGAAAAATTATGCCACTGCAGCTGTCAAGAGTTAGGTATTTCAAGGCTCTAGACTATTTTTAACAGTATGTAGAAGAATATAAACATGTAATTATTCAAAAGAAAGAGACACAATCTGAAAAGTGCAGTGTTTTGAAAATAAGCAAGTATCCTGACACCTGTAACACTGCTGCAATTTGGCCAGCACTATGATAACACCAACTATTAGTGCAGCTGTCACCCAAAATGCTGAATACAAACCGCCAGTAAATGCTTTGTTTAGGTGAGCAAACATAGGGGAATCTAAATCAATGACAGTAGAAAGATCTTCCTTGGCTAATTGCAGTAGTGCAACACACATAGTTTGGCAGGAGGATGGTGCTGCAAAAGGAGAATGCATTTTCTCAGTTTGGGGGCATGTTGTTCCTGCAAAGCCTGACATAACCATTTTAAGCCACAAAATGAGATTAGCTCAGTTCTTTAGAGCATGGCGCTAATAATGCCAGAGTTGTGGGTTTGATCCCCATATGGACCATCCACTTAAGAGCTGGACTTGATAATCCTTGTGGGTCTGTTCCAACTCAGAGTATTCTGTGATTCTATGAAATTTCTCCTCCAGCTTGAAGAGTTAGGGCATGTGTACATGTGTGTAGACTTCTATACCAACACTGTATTGGGTTTGCATGGACAGATTTTGGTAGTAGGGGGGCTACAGGGGTGGCTTCTGTTAGAAACCGCCAGAAGCTTCCCCCATGTCTGACAAAGCCAAAGCCAGCTGGCTTAGAGACGGACCTGTTGCTGGCCAAGGCTGGGCCAATCCGAATTGGCAGTAAGGTCTCTCTGATAACAGGTTTAAAAAGGAAAAAAGTTATTGTGCAGATGTAGCGGAGTGATAATGCGTGAGAGGAACAACTGTGCACATGCCAAGGTCAGTGGAGAAGGATGGGACAAGATGATCCAGGCACCAGACTAAGGATTCCCCTGCAGCCCGTGGTNAGCCAGCTGGCTTAGAGACGGACCTGTTGCTGGCCAAGGCTGGGCCAATCCGAATTGGCAGTAAGGTCTCTCTGATAACAGGTTTAAAAAGGAAAAAAGTTATTGTGCAGATGTAGCGGAGTGATAATGCGTGAGAGGAACAACTGTGCACATGCCAAGGTCAGTGGAGAAGGATGGGACAAGATGATCCAGGCACCAGACTAAGGATTCCCCTGCAGCCCGTGGTGCAGACCAGGTGAAGCAGGTATGCCCATGGAGATCCACGGTGGAGCNCTCCTCTCCCTGAGCAGAGGCAGGAACAACTTGTGATGAACTGACCCTAACCACTATTCCCTGTCTTCACGCACAGGTAGGAAGTAGAGCTTGGAAAAGAAGGAGGGGTGCGGGGAAGGAGTTTTTAAGATTTTATCTTACTTTTCACTATCCTGCTCTGATTTTGTTAGTAATAAATTCAATTAATATTCCCAAGTTCAGTCTGTTATGCCTGTGATGGTATTTGGTGAGCGACTTGCCCAGTTCCTTATCTCAACCCATGACCCTTGTATTTTCTCTCTCCTGTCCCCTTGCAGAGGGGAGTGAGAGTGTGGCCTTGGTGGGTGCCTGGCATCCAGCCAGCATCAAACCACTACTTTGTTCCTGCAAAATCTGACACAATCATTTTGATTTCTCCTCCAGCTTGAAGAGCTAGGGCACGTGTATATGTATGTAGAGTTCTGTACCAACACCCAAGCCATTATCCATTTAGTAACACTGGCCTAAGAGCTTCAGCAACCAGGTCATTGAGTGATGGCAGCCAGTGTGCACTCAAGTGAAGTCAGGGTGAAATCCCAGTTGAGGCTCCAACCCTTACATTCCAGAATTTGTAGGTTGCTCTTTTGAGCTGTCAAACCCAGGCGCACTTGTCTATATGCATGTCTGGAGAACAGAAACTTGTTTCTTTCAAAGCAAAACAAATAAAAACTATGGTGAAGAAAATGACATGACTCATTAGTTAAAATCCCCCAAGAAAACACACTCTACCTAAATCAGTAGTGGCAGCTATTAATAATCCTGCCAGCTGTTACAGGAGGCCTTTGAAATATACTGAGATCTCAGTTTAAAGGTCTTCTGATAACGCATCTACTGCAGCACTTTAAAAATGAGCCTTAACACTCAGTTAAGCCTTCTTAATATTTATTTGTAATGACTAAAGTGATTTATCTGGGCTTCAACAGTTCATTAGTTTTAATGGTGGATACTGGGAATTGGCATATTACCATAGCCAGGTGTCAGCAGTGTCTAGGGGAAAGAAAATACTTCACTGAATGCAAGTCACAGGACAGTGAGGAAAGAGGTGAGGATCATGTCTCATGCTGTAGACAGTTATTTAAACATCTTTGCAATGTTCCACCATCACTCAAATAACTACAAATAAACAGACTTGGAAGAATCAGCTAATCTTGGGTTTTGCAAAAGGCCTGAGGAAGAAGGAATGTAGCAGCTTGTTCGTACTTCCAAAGTGTGGAAGGTTACAAGCTTAAAAACCTCATTCAGTTTTGAATCAACTCTGGCTGTGGCAAAAATCAATGTAAACGGGCATTTCAGCAATCAAGGTGCAGATTTCAATTGTCATCTTAATAGCACGGTGTCTGTAGGGTGCCACACATACAGACGTGGGAAAACAGATAAAGCAGAAAGTCATAGCCATCCTTCATATGTATTTCTCCATTAAGTCAATGCATACAAAGAGTATCTCAGTTTGTAGTAAAGGCCCACATATTGAAAATTAATCAGAAAATATATCCTTCTTTAAATACACTTAAGACATACAGTGGATAAAGCTATTTCAAGGAACTTGTGTACTGTGAGCAATTTCCAAGTAGAGTCTTTATTGTATAAAGATAAAAGTCTCAAACGAAGTGTTTATATGGCAAAATGAAAAATGGAACTACTGCATTAAAAAAATCATTCCTTACAAGAACATCCCAGTTATGCTCTCCTTCTCATCAGGTGCTTTAAACAAGCTCTAAACTGCTGGATAGGGGACTTGTCCACCCAATTATCTTGTGCTCAGCCTGAACAAACAGAAGCAGCCCAGTTCCAGTGCCCCTGGTTATCATGTTCCCATCACACTGACTTTGCGGTAGATAACAACTGCTCATGGTCAAATAACAAACCCAGACAGAAGCTCTGCTCTCCCACGTCGATCACAACCAAAAAACCCAAACCTCTTGGTCAACACAGGTCAGAAAGTCTCTCAGAAAGACCTCCAGACAGAAAACACACCCCAGATATGCCTCAGTGGGGTTTTTCCTGCCACTGTCTTTGTGGAGGATGAGTGGAGCTACATTACACTGAGCATCCATTAATAGATAGTCTAATAGTTGCATGCAGACATGCCTCTGAGCAAAAGTTTGGGAACACCAGGACTTTGCACAACATTACACAACAGAGAATGCCTCTTTAAAAAGCATGTGACAACATTTAAAAAAGCCAAAATGGTCCACTGCTGCAGAGATTGAAGAGGCACGGACTCTGCTGGGTGTTAGCGAGCAAAGCCAATTTATTGTACAAGTTACCAGCATTTTATAGTTTACTAGTCCTGGGCAAATCCAAAGGCTGAAACCCCCCTGCCCCTATTCCCATAGCAACACTATCGAGTCCTTGCAGATTCCCTCTTGCCCCAGCTGTGTCCTGGCTAATCATCCTTTTGTACCAGAGGCTCAGGTCATGTCATCCTGTTCGTCCCGTGTTTTGCCTCTTGTTCTTGCCTTGGGCTTTGTTTCGTCTCTGCTTCTTGTTCTTGCCTTGAGTTTTTATCTGTCCTACTGCTTTTGTGGCACCAAGGCTAGAAGATCTGCGCAGCTATCAGCTTTCGTGGCTCTCTGGCTCCTGTCACACTGCTGTGCCACTTACTGATTGTATCACTTTTTTTTTTAACCTATTGTTTCTTTGTTATGCTCAGTAGAGGAATGCGGGGCTTGCCAGCCTGCCAAGCATTTTCCAAAACTCTGGTTTAATATTTACCATTCAGACTCATCACATGCTTATTGTTCTTGCAACTTAACCTCTGTTGGATCAGGACTCCCAGCTTCAAGGATAGCTGGTGAAAGGTAAAGTGGACAACAGATTTTTCCTTACTGGCAAGTCTTCAACTGCCCACTCTCCTTGGGCTTTTTGTCGGTTTTCTTGCTATTGTGAGTTCAAGACTTCTTTCTGTCTGCCTAATATGTCTAGGCCTCCACCCCTGCAATATCCAAATGCCAATCAGTTCTTCACTGTGCTAATCACAGAGTTGCAAAGCAGCTGAGGTTGGAATGAACTGGTGGTCATCTTGTCCAACTCCCTGCTCAAGCAGGGCCACATAGAAGTGGTTGCTTTTTGAATACCTCTAAAGAGGAAAAAAAAATGGTATTATTTCCAGTGTGTAGCTAAAGAATCAAACCAAAAGGTTAAGGATTTGCCAAGGAAGTTATGGAACTGAGTTCCAATTATGATTCACAATAAACCTTACCCAACATCACTGGGCACTTTAGACTATTCCTGCCTGGAGGTGGAACAGGCTGAATAAAGAGGAGAAAAGGCTGATAAAACAAGTCCAGTGAGGAATCTGATAGTGGTAACTCAACTATCACAGTTTTATTTAATCAGCACATTGTTTTTTGATGTGTAGAAAGTAGCTAAATGACGAAATTTGACGATCTAAAAGAAAAAAATTAGCCAGGGGAAAAAACAAAGGAAGAAACAAAGAAAGGACTGAAGGAGGAAAATGTTGAAGGTGAACCGGTTTTTGTGCAAGACTCAGAGTACTCCAAATTCTAGCTTGACAAACTGTGAACTTTTTAGTCCCACGAAGTCCAGCAGTTGAGGTTTGACCAAAGCACACCGTCTGCAGTAGCAACCAGGCTTGACTGAAGACTACCAAGACAACACCAATCTACCATTGTCCTTGGACCGAAAAGGGAAGGAAGACAAAGAGAGGGCCCAGGGAGTGTAGCAGCAGGGGCTGTAAGACCGTTTACAACAGACGGGCAGGGCATGGCAGATTTTAAGAGTCAGCTCGGTGTGAATGAGGTACTCTGAGACTACTGCTGTGCTGGCGCCCTTGGTGGGCCGCGCTGGCTCTTCCTGGCATGTCTTTCTCAAGATCACTCCTGACACGCCACTCATTCATTCCTAGGACCATTTCTAAGTCAAAATGTTAAAAAACGTCATGTAGGTGTATTTTTTAAACTACTATCTACAGCTGCCGTCTTCATTCGTCTGATTGTTCTCTCGTAATGTGACGGATTCCCCGCTCCCTTCAGTCCTGCGCAGAGCAGCACATCAGGCGGCACCTCAGGGGTACGTCCCAGTGCCGTGCCTCTGGCGGGCCCGGCGGGGCAGCGCCGGGCGGGGCGGTGCCGGCCGCGGCCGTGCNAGGAGCTGCAGGAGCGGCAGGAGAGGCAGAGTGTTTACTGCTTGCAGTGCTGAAATGACACCGGGACACTTGGGCACCGACGGAGGACAGCGGGTGGTGCCCTGGTGCGCTGAAGGGCTGAACCAGGATCACTGCTGCTGAAACCCGTACGCAGGTATGTTCATCAACAGAGAGGCATTGCTAGATTAAAATAAGGTGCAGATGAAACCCTCAGTTTAGAAATCAGAAACTCCCTGAGAAAAAAAATCCCACAGTGAGAGCTCACTGTACTTGGAAAAAGACCACACACACACACAAAAATCCATTGGAATGCACCTTTCAGTACATCTTGTTAGTAACAAAGATGCTGGTTTTGACCTCTCTTCCTGCTGATGTGGATTTGTTACCTGCTAGCAGAAAGCCCCAGTCAGGTACCCGTCACACAACCAGCTGCAGCAGCTTTGCTCGAACAAACGCTCCAGTTTCATCCTATGGTATGTTTTGTAAAAGCAGTTCACATGCAGATAGTTCAGGGCCTCTGCTGGCATAGGTGTTTTGTTCAGTGCCTTTCGCACAACACTGATTGCACTCCCTGTCTTTATGTGCCAGCTGGATTGTTCAGCACTTAAGATCTTAAGAATGTACCTACTATTCTTTGTTTATTTTAAATTTCAGAAATACACATGCTAAGTTGGCAAATACAAAAAATTTTGTTTGTTTATATAAACAGATTAATTTCATCGTTAAGAACTTTAGGATTATATTTATTCACTAGCAGTATTTATATGTAAAGCAAACTACTAAAACTTGACTTTGCCTGTATAAAAAAGCAACTCTAAGTATCATAAGTTGGGAAAGACAGTGGGATGGTTGGAGGACTGAGAAGGTAAGACAGTTAAACTTTATGCTGTATCTTACTGGTTATAGCCTCCAAAATTATAATAGTGCAATGGCAACTCATGTTCCCCTCCTGACATGAGGGAAAGCAGTACTGCATTTGCACATAAGGCTTGCACACCATTGGTGGTTTTCACCTCATTCATTTGCACTTAAAACTTTGTCAGAGGTCACTGAGGTAAAGGATGAAGTGTCATATTTAGCTCAATACAAGTCTTCCTACTCAATAAAGGCACACAACTGCTTGGTGAGGATTACTCAGGCCTTACTTCCAGTTGTTTTGTTAACAATTTGTGTATTAATGGCACTGCTTTTTCCACTTCCCTAGGCAGCATCAAGAAAGAATATTTGTCACACCGACACTGAACCAAGACTAAGCTTCAGCCCTTTATATGGAACTGCTGAAAGAGGAAGATGCAGTACTGAAAGCAGTCAGTTTTGACTGCATGAGTCCATGCCTATCACAGAAGGCAAATGATGTCTTACTTCAAAAACTTCATGAAATGCAAACTGGGTGGTTCACTTTTCTTAGAGCTGTTACACTTGAATAATTGGGGAGAGGAAAAGTTACGGTTCTTACTCACATCAAATTAAAACTTATAATTTGATTTACTCTGAAGACTACAGAAGTGAAAAAAAAAAAAAAAAAGCCAAAATGTTCTTATAGTATACAGTGATTTTTTTCCTCCTACTAGCAGGAACAGCTTTTTAGATCAATGGTGAACTAAAACTTAAGTACAGAAAGTGGCTTAGAGACCAACATTGTTTCACAGCTAGAAAAGGATAGCCTCTGAAAATGTGAGGTTGCCAATAAAAAGGAATGCAACAGCAAAGTACATAATAGAGCAATATCTGTGTATTATTGCAACAGCAATAATACATGTCTATCATTAAAGCAGTAGACAACTAACTGCTTACAAAGGCAAACAGTGACCTAATTTTAGTTACGCTGCTCCAGGCATTGAGTGTGGATAACTGTATCTTCACCTCTGTCTGCAGAAGTAAGGTGTGCTTCACGTTGTAAACTAGGGTGCATTTCAGGATTTAAATAACAGATTGGACCTTTTGCTTTATAGTGTATGCATCTAGATTAAGACAAATGGCTGGTAACTTGTTCTGGTTTTGCTCCACAGTGCCTGCAAGATCCGGTAGGATGGTGAGACCACCATGTTTCCTTGTACAAATATCAGAACTTCAACTTGAACAAAGTGGGATTAAGTTTTACTCATTTTAGAAGAGCACTCCTATTCAACATATGGACAAGAGAGTATGAAGAAGCATGCTGCTTAAATTGACAATGATTTATTGTGTTTAGGAACATTCAATAAATACCAACCTTTTAGCTTTAGTTTGGAAATCGTTCCCCATCAAAAATCAGTTGTTTGTGTTGTTTTTTTTTCTGGCATAAACTCCATTGCCAGCAATGGATATATCAGAAAAAGAGGTTAATAAATACAAACAGACAGCAGTTTTCTAAACATACCTCATCTTTTAAAGGCATGATACAGATTTACTAAACAAGTCTCAAACAAGTTCTTCACAGAAGAAAATTTTGCTACAAGCTGTCTCTGAACATAGTTTTCTTCACTAATGCTGGTAGTTTATTTCATGGAGTACAGTATTTTTGAACAGTAATGTTGAATCACTTAAAACCAAGCTTTTTCCCCCTTTTCCTTTGCCAAAGGTATGCTGAGACATGTAGCTAGTACTGAATTCTATGAATTTAAGAGTGGTGTGCCTCTTGTCGAGCATTTAATGACAAACATGAAGAAACAGCACTATGGTACTAGGGATCTAGGGGATTTTTTTTTTATCTTGATTTTAAATCACTGTTCAAATGTTAAAGGTATCATATTTAAATGTAACAGATGTTTTGTGTAATTTTCTGTGGAGTGTAAAAACACAATGGGAGATTCCTGCTTGTGATGAGAATAATTTTCAAGTACTTAAATTTGAATATCCCTCTAAACTCCATTCATTTCTTATTAAAAATGTGTATAAAAGCATGAAGACTACAGAAAACCAATTAACATAACAGAGTTAATCTTGAATAAGTTTTTCCACAACTGTATTTTACATATAACCGAACTCCTGCTTTAGCAAAAGCAAAAAGAATAAAAATAAATTCTCTCACAACTATTTATACTCAGGAATTGCCTTGCTGTGGGACTAGATACTTCAGTCTACAGTCCCTCTAACCCAAGGTGTATTCTTAGGTGTATCCCTTTGTGATTTAGGGTCTTGGAAGTTTTCAGCAAACCTCTCTCTTGCTTTATCCCAATTCTTTTTATTCTTGCTCTGGATGAGCTGAACATCTTCAATTGAGGCTGGTCTCCTAGTACCCAAACCTGCATGCTTCTGATGTAACTCAAGTTGGATCTGTCAAATACATTAAATATTGTTGTAATTGCAAGTTAGGTATTCTGAATACTACAAATTCTGTTTTTCTAATACACGTTCCACCCCCCCTCCCCAAGCACCTCTGTTTCATGTTCTAATACACCTAGATCATATATAAACAGTAGCATGAAAATGTGTCAAATCACCACTTTTGCAACTATGATCTAGACTTCTGAATAATAATATCCCCTGCCACTGACACTACTGTGAAATACACCTCAGTGAGTGAGCAGCATATGATCCCTATGCTGGCTAGTTTGACAACACAGGGCATGGTGTAGCTCTGAGCAGCATTACTGCCAAAAGACAACACATCTCTGGTGACAAAAATGGGACTAACATGGCTGCCACAGACCCACAACTTGGTGGCTACAGTGACTTAAGCTGGCTTTTCCTCTCTAACGGCCCATCACCTAGCTTGATTTTTGTGCTACATCAGCCTCCAAGAAAGTGAAGAATTCCACCCTAAACCAGTCTTCAATTCACATCACTTAAATTATTTCAATTTTCCTCCAGACTTTGTATTCAAACACGAGGTTATTAATTCAATGGCTGGAGGCTGTCTGTCCTCCTTTGCTTAGTCTTCTAACAAACACAGTCTAGTGAAGGGACAACACTACTGAAAAATTTCAAAATACCTCATTAGTCAAGGAAAATATAATTTGTGATTAGTCCTACTGAGATTATTCCTTCCTAACTGGGGTTTTGATACATTTCAAGTGAATAGTGGCATGCAATTAAATAATGTTCACCACAAACACATTTCTATTATTTTTGTTTCAAGTGAAAACCAGAAAGACCTACCGGATCCTTCATGCCACCACCATCCTTTCCCAAGCCTTCCCCCTTCTTCCATCCCATCTTCTCCAACATTTTATGTCCTTTGTTGCTGTTGCTGATTTCACTTCGAAGAAAGTTTAAGATAACCAACAAGCAAGAGTTAATATAAAGAGTATGTTTTCAAATACTGAACAACAGAAGTGTGCACACATATGCTGCTCTAGAAACCAGTGATCAATCCATCAAGAGCTATCCAGAAGATCCTTGCTACCTTTTGCAAGTTCCTGCAAGAATATCTTTGGTTAACAAGCCTCTGGTCAGTATCAGCTTTCTTAAAACTCCTGAACTACTTGCTCCCTTTAGGAGTTAAAAGATACATCATGGGTAGCAGGGTATGGATTACACTAGGGAAAAGGTAGTATCACTGCCAAATCATCTTAATGCACCTATTTCATCATCTCACACTTCCTTTTATTAATTTACACCGACAAGTGTAAATTTACACCTAAAGCACCTACAAGTTGATATTTCTTAAAAAAAACCCCCAACTACAGCTACAGAGGCAAAATAACAACAGAAGGAACATCAAGTGTCATTTAAGAGGTCTGTAAATACATGTCCTATGCCTGTGAGTGGCTGGATATTGACAGTGAGAGAAGCTGCAGGTGAAAAATCTGCATTTATATATACATATTACTGGGACTGAATAGGAAAAATAAAAATTGAGCCACTTGAAAAACAGACACTATTGAAGATGTCAGTAGTGCAGCTGGGGAATTCTTTAAATTTTTGAGTTGGTAAGGAAGTGATCTAAGCATCCTTATGGCCAAGCTGATTTCTATATGGAAGGTGAGGAGTTAATAAATAAGAGCATGTGAAATGGGAAGTGTGAAAAGCTTAAAATTTTCTAGCTCTCCTAACACAATATATACAGGTAATTTGTATTCTAACAAGCTGTATGCTAGTAACAAATTGATACTTATTTTATGATCATTTTTTTAAGATTCACAAGAGAAAGATATGGGGGATACCTTTCCCACACCCAACTTACATATGAACAGAAGCTGAACCATCATCTCTCTGGAAGGTTCCTTCACTTCCAATGGTCTCTCTGCGTTTTCCTGCTCTGTCTTTGTACTTTGGATTCTTCACTGCCTTGTTGTCTTCATACTCTGTGTTCTTTCCAAGCAGATTAAAATGTATCACGACAAAGAGTGTGGGGTTTAAATTCCTTATTGTTGATAATTTCCCTTTTTCCCTCCAGAAGTATAGCAGGTTCAGCCTATTTCATTAATTCTACATCTTATAACAAAATCTGTAGTCCTCACTTAGTATTTTCTTAGCCTGCAGGCATACCTTGTAAACCACATTATTGCCATCATCATGTTATATTGCCAAATTCAGTAATTTCTCAGAAGCTGTAAATAAAATAACAGATTCTCTTGAATCTTCTCTTGGTATAGAGAGTCAATCTCTCCATATTAAGCAGAAAACCATGTGGACATGCCACTGGCTTTTTATATAAACATTTAGCCTGTTCCCTTTTTTTCAGAATAAATGACAGAATTAAGTATGTTTACAGATTCTGTATCATTATTATTTTGCTATCTGAAGAATTTGATAGAAATTATGGCATTGTGTTTTCTACATGAATACTTAGTAAAAATGCTGGAAGCAACCACATAGTTAAAATTATCTCTACAACAGAAGTAATTTGAATACATATATATTATATTGCCAGTATGTTCCTGGTATTCTTCTATGGACTTAAAATCCTGAAAAAAATCCTTCTTCCTTCCATAATTTTTTCAGTTGCTTATTATGTTTCCTTTCCAAATAACAGAAAGGACTGTGATTCAGTGAAAACTTAATCTGCAGAAATAAAAATACAAGTTCCTTGCAAAATCTTAACTTCAAAAGGATTAGGAATCTTGTATACTTTATAAGGATCTTCCTTCTAATTTTCAATGGAACTTTCATGCCCTCTTACCATCATCCTTCTCTGTAGAGGTTTGTAACGAATAATAATTTAGGGTACAAAAGACAAATCAGGCTAGGTTTAAGGGCATGTGAAAACTTGCCTTATTTAACCAAGTCTATGGCTTAAAATAGGAATCACAAAGTAGTAAAAAAAAAAAAAAAGGTAAGAACCACAAGGTTACAAAAACTTCTACTGTAAACTCACCTGTAAACCATATTTTACCCGTATTTGTTTTAATGCTTTTCTTCTGACTAACTCTCTCTCTTCTTTGCTAAGTGCTGGACAAACTAAAAGAAAGAACACAGGATTGAATTTCTAATTACTAATGTAACAATGTTTTGAAATGTAAAACAAATGTGAGAATTTTTTTTCTAACATTATTATACATAGACACATATACCAAGAAGAAAATACATCATTATATATAACTATTCCCAGTTGACGAGAAAATTGTATGGAAACGGAACTAGTTATTATGTTTATAAAGTAAACAGCCATAAAAAAATATATATCCAGTGATAATATGACTAACCAGAAGGCTCCTTTTTCTTGTCCAGGCGAAGATGTGCTCTAACTTGTCCTGGTTCACATCCATCACAAGTATCACTGCCAGGGTGAATATGAAAAGAAAGCACAGTTTCACCAATCTTCACTTCATCTCCATGCTCCAGGATGTAGGGATCACATTTTGTTTTAGGCTACAGCAAAAGAAAGTTTTGGCAGTCAAGTTAACTACTCACAAAAGACACAAACTCTATTTCATGCACACTGCTTGCAACTCAGTAATACAGTTTGCTCTCACAAATGTAGGAAAATATTTAACTACAGTGGGTATTTCACTCTAGCAACTGCAACCATAGCGGATTTTTCGTAGCATAACCAAACACTAAGTACTGTAAGTGGCCCTAAAATCAGAAGGAAACCAGGGCAGGCATTAATGTATGAAAGAAGACATACAATGGCATTGTAAGTGATTTGCCGTAACACATTTTAAATGGCCACAAGATTAGTTTTCTGCAGTGTATAGAGCACTAAAACAATAGGTACTCACCTGGAGAATCTGATTTCCATTAACAACTGTTCCATTCTGACTGCCTTGATCCACAAGAACATAATTTTGCAAGTCATGGTCAAAATATACTTCTGCATGAAACTGACAAATAGAAGCCTAAGTTAAATGTTCTTGTCAAGTGCATACTTCACAATTTAAATGTTATTTTAAGGTAATATTTCAGAATATATTTTGAGACCTTAAAAATGAGTGGCTCTAAGTTAATAGAGTATTTCACATCTTATGGTTTCATTCTTGTGCAATGTAAATGAACAAGCCACAACAGCATGAGCTAATGTATACAGATAATAATGTAACTATTTTGTTCATAAGTGGATTCAGTACTGGACAACTATATTCTTCCAATGTGGCAAGTATGCTTTACTTAAAGAACTGCAAGATTCAGTACTATAGCCTTTTTCACTGCTCTTGTCAATAATACACTTTTTGCTTTTAAGGTATGTTATAGCACTCTCATTTAAGAAAAGATCTCATTCAGCTTCCATTTACTTGGTCTTTCATATCTGAAATAACTCCCTTAATGCCATGCTTTTGTAATTTTCACATAATTCACCCCCTCCTGCATCTTAATACCTAGGACACAATCACTACCAATCTTTTGCTGTTTCTTTTATCTCCTTTCTGATACTGAGACTAACAATCTCTTTTTTTTTGTCTTGTTGCAGTTCTATAGAGGTATTGCTTCCAAGCCCACACAGACCAGAGAAAGCACAACGCCTGGCCAAATTAAAAAAGAGATGCATAGTCTCCAGAAAAGGCCACCGAACAAACCAAAGTACCAACTTCTCCAGCCTACTAGAACTTCCAATAAAAGCAGTTAAGTCTAGAAAAGTGACTGTTTCAAATTTGACAATTTCGAGTAATTGAAGTTGCTGCTTTCAATAAAAGAAAAAATATTTGTATTTTGAAGATTAGTTAGCATTTCTTACTAAATGGAATACTCCCATAATGATGGAGACTAACTAGTTCATTTAATAGATCTTTTATTTTCTACTTCTGTTTTACTGCATAGAACTAAAGCTTCTAAAGAGGCTAAATCTGCAGGGTGCAGCATTTTTTTAAATCTCACTTTCCACTGAAGAAAAGCAAACAGCTAAAAAGTAAGAACAGTGCAGAAAACAAACTGGTACGTAACTTTTTGTTTCCGCAGATATGTAATTTATCTTTTCACCTTTGACTCCTTCTCTTAAAAGGGAAGTAACTTCTTATATAAACTCTCAGTACCTGCAAAGTACTGAATTGGTAACATTACAGAAAAATAAAAGCCTTTTGGCTTCTTCATTTGCCTGGTTTCAAATACATGCCTGAGGAAAGTTATTAATAGCAGAGAAATATTTCCTCTGGAAATTATTCAGTATGAAATACAGCAGCTGATTAATGAGAACTATAATTTAAAATAGACATAGTAAAGTGTGTTTCATGAGATACTTGCATTTACAGATGTTTTGAACAAATTTTTTGTTTGGATGACACAACTTCGTCAATCTACAGTTTTCTTTTATTATGAGTGCTATATTTAGGGTCTGTGTTGAAGTATTTAGCAAAACAGAGCACAGAATTTATAACAGAACAAGAATTTCTGTTCAATCTACCACTGAAAGGAATTCTGTTAATTATTCAAACTCCCTCTATGTCATTTCCACAGTTGCTTGAAGAAAAATAAAATAAACCCTTTTGCTCTGCGCATACTGCAAGGATTGCATTACTTGGTAATGAAATTCTTACTATCTGACATCAAAATTTTATATACCACTAGTACTTAACAGGGTTTTTCCTCAAGTTCAATAACTATGAAATTCAAGATTCAAAATATAATTTTTTTACTGTGCATTACACTGTAGATTAGTAGAACTCCAATTTTAGAAGAGTATTTAGTTTTTCTAGACTTTGAAAACATGCTGTAGTTCGTGTTAAGTTCCCATTCGGTAAAATAGTGTGTGTTTTCCTTTTTTCTAAATTCAAGTCTGGCTAAACCCATATCTCATTCTGAAAGTTCTTTCAAAAAATTAACATGATTTTCCAAATTTAAAGCCATAAAATCTGAAGCTTCATTCATACATTTATGTCTTCTGATCTACCTTTCAGCAGACATGAGCAAGAGTTACCTTACTGACTCCAACTTCTGGAATCTGAAGTGTGTGTCCAACATCTTTTTCTCTGGAAAGGCAAGTTGATATACAAATCACAACAAAGTAGAAATACGTCTTGTGTGGCTTACAAAAGGTATATTTCAGTTGAACCGTAATATCATACTTCTCTTCTAAGCTGTTAGGAATTTTTACAGATACAAAACATTGAATTGCTATATACACAATGTAAAGACTTGCTTCAGGTCCCTTCTGCCATCTGTATAAACTATACAAAGCAGGCAATTAATAAATGATCAAATGGTACCATTAAATTCTTATCTATAAACCTGACATTTCTATCTGAACTGTTATGCAATGCCTGTAAATAACAGTCCGAACTCTGCATCCTTTGGGCTCTTCAGTGTATCCTGGCATGAGTCTGGCGAAGTTAAATTCTTGGTCGCATTAGGCAGGTAATACAAGTAAAGAAAGAGTAATCTGTACAGGCTGGGTTTTGGTTGGTTTGCATTTTTTGTTATTAAAACACTGCAGGAGGAAGAAGGGATTTGTGTATTAGATCCTTATACTATGGAATTAAGAAGCAATGCAGCTAGTAAAAGACCTATATGCAAATTCAAAGTAGAGTTGTCTATTCATATTCACATACAAGGACTTCACCTTTAGAGCGAATCAAAACACATCTATCAGCATTAGATAGAAACAGCTATTCCAGGGTGAGGTTTTCAGTAAGCATGGAAAAAGCTGCATGTCATCATTAAATTAATCATCCACAATGAACTAATCAGAGTTAGAATTGTAATACATACAGTCTAGCACAAACCAACTTACTATCTAAAGCTGATGAACAAACCCTATTGAAATTTGAATGTGTAAGGAAGTCCAGGATATTCTTCCTTGTGATCCTGAATTTCTGAAAGGTGTTTTTCCATTTCTGAAAAAAGTACTTTAGTGGCCTGGAACAAAATTTACTTACTTTCTATGAAACAAGTTTTCAAAGAAGGACTTGCAGCTCTGCTGCCACTGGGGTTCAGTCACAAGATCGAGTTATCACTAACAAATTTTCAGGTCTGCTGAACTGCATTAACTATGTATACTGTTACATTATCAAGACAACATGCTGTTATGTGACCTGACTTGAATTTCTTACTGTGGACTGTACCCAAACTCAGAGAACCTCAAAACTGCTGCAGCCTAGGAAGACAAGCACGAAGAGTAGGGACTAGCAATCCTAAGTGCTTTCCACAGCTTTCCACGAGAGGTAGTTTCAGATATTATATATATATATATATACACACATATATAAAAAGTTTCATTCAGTTTTACCTTCCAATTGTAGCAGGCTTCACAGCAGTGATAATATAAAGTGACCCAGTCTGTAGAACTGGTGATCTTATTACAATTACTCTGATACAAGGAGGCCAGATCTTTTCTTCATCTATAATGATACAGGAAAAAACCCCACCACCATTAGTACCAACAAATTACTTTATAGGCCATAGTTTTTAAAAAACAGAAAAACATTCCGGCATTACCTGGCAGAATAACACGCAACTTTCATAAAAAGAAATGTGTAACCACATCTGAGAGAAAACTCTGATGAGATTATTGTTTCAAAGGCTTTCTGACTGCACATCAAAGTATTACAAATGTTTTCCTAATTCTAGTTATTTACATGTGGACAAGTCTTTAGTTACAGCAGTAAAATATATATACATGCACAAAGTTTACTAGTATATTATAATTTATGGATCATTAATTGTAACAGATTAGAAAACAATTTTACTTTGAGAAAAGGCAGCACCTTTTTGTTCACCACATCGCAGACCCCCTGCATATGAAAATTTCTATCTGAGAATTTCTATGTCAAATGCATTTTTTCTCTTAGGAGCACTATTCACCAACACGGATTAGAAAAAATAATAGACAGAGCCTACAGATGCATATGCTTTTTTGCATCATTATCCATTAAGATACTATATTCTAACCGCTGTATGAATTCTGTACTTGGATGTACATTTTTAGAAACAGTCTCCAATGATCTCAGCTAGGAACAGACATACGTGAGAAGAAAACCTTACAAGGTACTAGGGGAAGAGAAACTGTCTCCAGTTTTTATTACTTCAGCATTACTGCAGAATTGGATATTAAGAAAAGACAATTTAGTCTGAAAGCCTGATGGTAGCAAGCACATTTTGGTCAGCATTAATAACTTAGAATCTGAGTAGTTAAGTAAAGTAATGAAAACATAAGAAACAAACTGACAATACAATACAGTTTTCTATAGGTTGTATTTCATTCTGTGATTTGGAATATCCTTTGCATATACACAGCTCCAACTGGCTGCATCAAGCTTTTCACAGGTTACCTTCATTTTTTTGTTTTTTAAGGACCTAGCAGAACACTTTGGTATAAAACAGCATACAGGTTTCCTGTCTATATCCATTTCTTACAAGTTGCCACTGGAATATAAACAAAATAAGATTTCAACTAGTACTCCATATTGCTTTTCACCACATTAGACCCATCTTGCATTCAGCTGTAGATGATGGTTTACAAACAGTATCAGAAATACTGTATATTAATTTAAGAGAGTTAATACATAGAGTTACTGGTCTAGAACCCCTATTTTAGCAGCAGAGTTTCTTTTCTCCTTTCACTTTCCTAATCAAACCAAATTTTTGCAATCCCAGAGGTTTCTACACAAGCACAGATGTTATACTCAGAAACAGCTTTTATAAAAACACTACTACTTACTTTTGTGCAAGTGAAGAAAGGGAAAGAAATGCTGGTAACATATAGCACTTTTTAATTCAAAGTATCTCAAG
The DNA here is from genome assembly GCA_013399195.1 of Dicrurus megarhynchus. NCBI lineage: Eukaryota > Metazoa > Chordata > Aves > Passeriformes > Dicruridae > Dicrurus > Dicrurus megarhynchus. The sequence goes on from VXAD01002574.1 coordinate 115,742, forward strand.
TCACATGCTTTTATATATATATATTTTTAATTATCCAAACTGTAATTTTTTTTTAACAGGCTCCTGGAAAAATACAGTAATACCATATATAATCCACAATAATTCACCTTCATTTTCTGAGTCTTCTGAAACACCAGTTTCTTCACTCGTTAATTCCTCCTCACTGTAGGTTTCACACTCAGAATCTGTAATTTCACCTTCTTCTGGTTCACTCTCTGTGTCTGCTGTTCTACTGTGATCTGTATATGCTGCAGCATCTGGTGTACTTTTGTGGGAATGTGAATTTATACTGTCTGTAGAAATGGACTCTTTGGCTGATAGACTGTTTCGTGGTTTTGTGTCCATTTTAGTCTTCTTTCTTACATTTGGAGACTCATCTTCTTCAGTAGAACTTACTTGCTCAGTGATGGAAAAGCAATTCAGACTGTTAGACGATTTCTGCTCTTCTGTGTCCAAATCCTGGGGGGGAGTTATACAATGTTACAGTCTTTACATATTGAGTTTTTCTAAAGAATGCTATTAGCCTGGAAGTAAATTCTTCACTTAGGAAGAATTATTTTTAGAACTAGTAAGAAATACTTAAATTTCCAGGAAGTTTTACACATGCAGTAGGCAGAACTTTTACATTTCAGTAAAAATCTTTTCACATCCTATTATATGTGACTGAGACCATCTTCTATTTGGGAACATGTGACTGCCCTCCTCTTCTAAACTTCACTTACTCCTCTTCTAAACGTCACTATTTTCTCACTCTTTAGAAATGTTTAGAAACTTTAGAATCTTGTCCTCATTTTCAAACTGGTACAACATCACTTTAAATATTTTCCTATTTTGATTTTATGACACTCACTTCTGTCCCTCTCTTGTCCAATTCTTGCAACTTGCTTAGAAGGTCTTTAATTTATCTTCATTGTATCTTCCTTCCTGTTTTTGTCTTCTTTTTTATTACCACGGTCCAGAATATCTGAAGTGCCCACTCATGCTTCACCTATAGACCTGTTCTTCCTCCTTTCAAAACTACATCTTTAACAGAGTCTTTAATCAAGATAGCATAGAGGGTATAAGCTTAAATTATGCTATGCGAAACAGTTCTACTAAAAATCCATTTTCTACTGCAAGAAATTTCTCAGTTTCTCTACTCAATATCAGACAGATTGGATGATCACAGGTTCTTCCACTTCCACTTACTTCATCATCCGAAAGAAAAAAAACCCCAACATGTTTTTAACTGAGAAATCTAAAGTTTTGTATTAATTTTGCCAGAGTACCTTGAAAATGTAATTCTCAACCTAGTAGCTTGACAACTATCTTAAAAAAATAAAAAGAAGGAAAAAAAGGAGGAAAAAAGAGAAAAAAGAACAGAAGTGCCTTTAAAAGATAAAATCTCAGATTAAATTATGTGTCATTTTGAGTTCAGAGTGAATGCATTCAATTGCCTTGAATTGTACCAAATATTGCAATACGGCAGGTAAAAAATACATCATTGACTTCTTTCCGTGCGTTTCCATTTCAAGATACGTGAAATAATGTGAATGTTAACATCATGGAAATTAAACCACTTTCAAAACTGTAAAAATGCATCAGTGGCACAGACTAAGACAAACACAAGAATTCATCTCAGCTGTTGGATAGGCCAGTGTACTTTTGAACTCTTTCAGTAAAACAGCAGGTTCTCAGGTAAAGCCAGTGATTTTTAAAAAGGTTTTCATGCTTTAACTGAAAGACTACTGGTTAGTTCAGGGTTTCTCTACAATGCACTAGCCCTCCTCCCTGAATCCTCTAAGCCCTTGAACAGAAAGGAAGAGGATTGCAAGGTCACCATGTAATGTCATTTATTTTAAACAAAAAGCGTAGTAATCCTGCCAAAAGTATACCTACACACTTCAGACATGTCAAACACATGAATTCCATTAGAAATATTTTTGGAAAATCTGAGTTTCCTTTTTATGAGTTATATTTTTCAGTGTATTTGTCTTTGTCTATATTTATATTTGGTATGGGTATTAGATTGATACCAAACATACCAAGGTGTTCTGCAATCTAAAACATATTACTTCTATAATACTGTAAACTAACAAAGTAGCTCAGGATATTCTAATCTAACCTAATCTGAGAACAAAGAAACTACACTATCTGCTCAAATCACAAGCAAGGCGAAACAACACTCGACTGTGATGCACTAATGCCCAAGTACAATGGCCCAACCACTCAACTCCTTCTCCACAGTGAATCCTGTGATATCCCAGGATTTTTGGCATTTCAGGTATTTTATACTAGAAAGTAAAAATGTGCTGTTTCAAAGCCTGGCTACTAAAGAGTAGACTCTTGGTTCTGTGTTGAAAACAGGAATTTGTAAAAACACTCTTACAAACAAACCAAGGATTCCATTCGTACATTCATTCTATGATTCTGCCAGTATGACCATTAAGCCTCTTCTCAGCAGTTTCTGTATTTTTTCACAATTGTTACATTCAACTGTTCAGAAAGCAATCTAAATAATCAAGTACTGATAAAAATGCAGTCTTCACATTTAGAAAACTTTGTATGAAATAAAGGATTTTAAAACTGAATATGGATTTTGAACACTTCATGATTTCACGGATCTGTATTAAAATGCACGTCTTGACAAAGTGTACAAACATTAAGCACGGGGATACTGAATGAACCTTAAAGCATTTGAAAGGAGCTTGTGGTGAAGAAATCCTTTTCCATTATGTATAAAATGTACTGGTTTCGGCTGGGGTAAAGCTAATTTTCTTCACAGTGCCTAGCGTAGGGCTGTGTTTTGGATTTGTGTTGAATACATGGTTGATAATACAGAGATGTTTTATTTATTGCTGAGCAGTACTTACACAAACCAAGGCCTCTTCTGTTTCTTGCACCACTCCACCAGTGAGGAGGCTGGGAGTGCACAAGGAGTTGGAAGCAAGACACAACCCATATAGCTGATCGCAGCTATCCACAGGGTATCCCGTACCACATAGCATCATGCTTAGCAATTAACCCCAGGGGAGGAACAAGGAAGCAGGAGGGATGTTGAGAGAGTTTGGCCTTTGTCTTCCCCAGTTACCATTACCTGTGCTGGAGCCCTGCTTTCCTGGGGATGGCTGAACACCTGCCTGCCCAGCCAGGGAAGCAGTGAATCAGTTTCTTGCTTTCTTTTGCTTGCGCATGTGGCTGTATCTCAACCCACGATTTTTCTCACTCCTATCCTTCCAATTCTCTCTCCAGTCCTGCTGAAGGTGGAGTGAGTGAGCACCTGCCTGGGGCTCAGCTGCTGGCTGGGGCTAAACCATGGCCAACTACCAGTACTAACACAGAACATGTGTAGCATGTATTAAAGTGTAACTATGCAAACAGCACCTAATGCCTTGCCTCCACAGTCATTGCTTAAAAACCAGGAACTGGCAGTAAGCACAACATTTACTAAATATTACCCTGAACAGTGCAATAAATTCTAGCAATGCACTTGATTTCTCAATGACTAACTAACTCTTCATCCCAAACTTGTGCTACAAGACACAAAGTATGCAAGTACAAGTTCATTATAACCATTTTTTACACCATGATATTAGGCACATACATTTTTTCAGTGTTGCTTTGCCCAATGTATCTAAATAGCAGACTGACACCAACAGTCATGAGTTAGACATGGATTGACTCCATGTGATCCAGGTTTGAAAAACTTTCTATCTATTGGGTATTACCACACTATCTCTGGGATTTTTTTCACTAAGCTAAATTGAGAGGTGTGATCAATCTGATGGATAATAAACTATTTTTTAAGAGTTGAGTTGGTTCACATTTCTACATCCCTGACAAAGTCAGCCAAAAGTACTTTGAAATCAGGATTTTTATGTATCCCATCAGGACTGATCTTGTAAGAATAACAAATCATGCTTATGTGAGTGGAATTGATGGTTTTACATAAAGAAAAGGCCACCAACTACTGGTTACAATGACCTTTTGAAATGCAGATTGTTCTACTTAGAAAATATATATTATCATTGTCATTGAACTATTTTTCTGAAAAATTCAAAATATTTTAAGCACTTAACTATACTTCTTGCTTTACTATTACAGAGCAAGACATTTTGTCTTTCAAAACTTCAATTTTTCTGTATTATGGCTGATCAACATCCATGTTCATGCAATTCTTCAGCATGCCTATAAATTATAACTTATTATTGTGAGCATAATTAGCTCAATTCTAAGAACGGCAGTTTAAACTATTTTCTTCTAAATTTATTTTATAGAAAACATAGAAATACAGACAAATACAACTCTTCTCAAATGTGTAGCCTGTTGTTTCTTGGTTTGTTAGAAGTTCAGTAGGTGATTTAACAGAATCATGGGTTCTCAAAACTCTTCTACAGGACCGAATAGTACATCTTTAGCATCGACTCTCTCAATTTGAAATATTAATCTGAAATTCAGTATTTTACTAAAGAAGTATTTTCAAACACTCAAAAATAGCTCTTTCACTCAAATAACTAAGCTTTCATGTGCTAAAACCAGTTCACAAGTACTTCAGTTACTCTCATCCACCCTACACAATACTCAATTTTCCAGTGCAAAAAATCTAACTGAATGCCAGAAAAAAAAAGCTCTTCCTATATCATATAGGAACCATTTTATACACTGGTGGACAGCTCTGAAATATGGGGAACAGTAATTTACCTTACCTAAAGAATGAGTAGTTTCTTTAGTCCAGAGCCTTTATATTATACAGGGATGCTAAATACTTCTCTTCCCAAATATTCCAGAACACCATCAAAGTTTTCTTCAGATGTTACTTACACAGTATTTAAAATATATTTCAAAGCTACTTTGCAGGTGAATGGATTTTGATTAAATAGCTTAAAAAATGTATTAATTCCTTTAGGAAAAAATGTATGTAAACATCAATTACTAGATATTATTTTTCCTTTAACAAAAATATCAAGGTCAAAGGTAAACATCCATGGACTAATGTGTTTATTGTCTCAACTCTACCTTTACCAGAAGCTGCCAATCCAAAAGAAGAAATCTTCAGATTAGCCATGGTTTCTGTCAACTGACGTACCTAAAGATGGGATGAATATCAGCAAAAAGTAAACTACATGTGATAAAAAAGTAAAAATCACTGCTTCAAGAGTTCTATGGGAAATACTACTACAACCTCCTTGTCTCTCTTACAGAAGTAGCTACAATTCATCTATAATGAAAAGAGTATGTTAGAAGTTAATTTTGAGCACCAATCTGAAATACAATTTACTAGGCGGTAGTTTGAAAATAAAAAAAGATTAGATTAAAAAAAAAAAAGGAAAAAAATGGCATGTGTCAGATCTTCCTTCTGAATTTTGCTATGTATTTCTAATGGTGCCAATGCAGCAAGTAGAACTGCAGGATCAGTTGCAGTCAATGCACAGTCTATTCTCCAAACTGTATGGAAGCCCTGGATCTTGATATTGGGCCAGGGATCCCATTATTATTTATGCCACCTTTTTTTTCTTTTTAAACTTTTCCAAATTTACTTATTTAAAGGGGTTTTTTGTACAGAAGAAAATACCGTGTTTCTTGTCCCACCTTTTTTCTAATCTATCCCTACAAAAAGATACTAGAACTAAACTATATGCCGAAAACTTTCAAGGTATCCCACTAATCTTTTTTATGTGACCTGCACACGGGCTAATACTTCATCCTGGCAGAAAAACATCCTGATTGTCTATTAAAAGCAAGTAAATAGAGACAGTATACTTTGTTTCACAAGTCAAAAGAAAACTATTTGTAACATATTCAGTTTAGTGACTGAAAAGAAAGGATCTCTTTAAGGAGAGTTCTTGTATAAATTAGGAACTTTCCCCAAGTGATAGTAAGAGCATGATAACCCCTCCACTGTTTTTTAACAATTAGAAGTACATTCATTTTAGCAGACACTTATGAGTATTTTCCTGTTTGGTAATTCAGCTTGTTGAAAATGCAGTAATATTTTGGTATAGCCATAGCTACCAAAACCATAGCTACCAATACCATCTACATAGTAATACATGCTTGATAATCTACACACATAGCTGCTAAATTTCCTTATTTCTTGTATTTGGCAATTTTTAAGTAATACTAAATATCTATCAATATTTGTTTACATTTATTCCTTTAACTGAAAAAGAGAGGAAAAAATGTTAAGATTCTGTAACTACAGCTAACTGTCTTCCCCTGCTTCACACAGATAATCTTATAAACCACCTCAGCTTCACCCAAGAATTATAAAGTTCATGGGGTGTACAACGTTTCCAGAAGTTCACCCTGCTTTCTTAACACTAGTGGTCCACAGCCCAGGCATTTAACCAAAACTCTCCTCTACGTATACCATCTGTAGAAAAAGAAATGCAAGTAAAACCTACTTTGGTCAAGAAAGGAGGCAATGTCGGGACCATTTTTCCGGCTAGCAGCACAATTTAGTAATTGATTGGGAAAAGCAGTAATGAGGTACTAGTCTTCAAAAGCATTGTCATAACCTTAATAATTTAAACAGCGCTCAGGGAAAGAAAAGGCAGAAGACTGGGCAGTAAGTTTGGAGAAAAGCATTTCAATAGACAATGCTTCAACTACAAAGTCCTACTTAAAACCAGATGGTTTTAGTTTTATTCTATTATGAACTAATTAGTGCCTTTGCCAGTACCAGACTAAACTGGACAACAATTATACTGCCAAAAAATACCATGCATCTATGCACTTGACTGTGCAGCTTATAAACTAATTTTTCAGTTTTATAACAGAAAAATATAATCTTTTATTTTAGCAAATCTTAATCTTTTATATTAATGTAACACAGAATTTTTAAGTGAGTAACAACCACAGTACAAGAGTAAACAGTCTTAACACAGCTATGTAAACTATGTCAGTAAGGTACTCTTTTCTTCTAACGCCAGCACTGCATTTACAAAGAAGTGCACTGACAAAAAGGCATTCTTTTATTTTTGAAGTTTAAAATGGAGAGTGTTTTATGTTTCACTTCATATTCTCCCTGGTTTTGTTTAAAAAAATAAAAAAGGCCATGATTCCTTCTTTGACATTGACTTTCACTCCCAGTTCACAGAAGGAAAGATCTGTGCACTAGAGTATACTTAAATGTTTTCCCTGTTAACTTGTTGGTCAAACGAATTAATTTACAAATAAAGCAAAGTACTCAGTTCACCATCAATAAAACACATGAGAAAAAATGGATGTTTACCTCCTACCTTGTGACTGTGGAAGTCTCACAGAAAGGATTTGTTAACAAGACTATCTAAATAAAAATATCAATATAAGGGAAGCTAAAGACAAACCTCTATTTCTAGTATAATCAGATTACAGAAGCAGACTGTGATGGGATTCTAAAAAGTAGAACATTATTAGCTAGGTCAGAGCTATACATGTCTTAGAACTTTTATAAGCACTCTCGTTGGTTTAGGTAACAGTTCATTACAGAACTAAATTTAAGAGACTTATTAATCAGTTTATGATAAAGACTTACTCCTACAAGTTTTTCAAGTTTTTTTGCTGACACATGATGGATAAAGTTCTGTATTGACCAATGTCTTTTGAGAGTGGCAGAATGATAATTTAGCATTTGCACAGAGCAGGCCCAGAACCTGGGTGCTGGTAAAACTGCACTTCCATTGCATTAGCTCTCGTCTCTTAAGTCTAAAGAGTCATTATACTTAGTGTTGCTAAGTATCCAGATCAAGTTTTCCGAATGGAAGGCTCAGATGAAGTTTCCTCAAGGAGTAGGAATTCCTGCATTAGCCCCAATTTGTTTATAAAATGTGTGATCAGTCAACAACCACTATCCATTTAACCTAATTGCACTTTTTCTTAATGTAAATAGTTTTCATCTTCAAATCTTTCAGATGACCTGACTCCTGATTAAAAGTTTTTAACTGTGCACTGGCAGTATGTGATTATTATGTACAGGTACCTGTACAGTAATGTAATTATTTCAGATTTCAACCAATCTGCTTGTCTGAGAGCTACATAATGAAACTATGTAATGGTTAAAGCAATAGCTTTGAAGAACACAAACCAAGAAATCAGTATATTCAATTTTATCTTAAAATAATAGAACACCTTGGCAGAACAGGACTCAACATCAGTAAGACTGTTCATAAAGGAAACGCTTCCTGGGGTTTAATAGCTGTGTTAGAACTTCTTGGTGTTTTGGAGTCAGTAATGTTTTTCAAGGCAGACACTATATACCACATGGTATGCCTTCTTAGCACTCAGAAAAATTTTGTAACTTAAAATACAAATTAATTACAATGGGCATTTATTAAATGCACAGCTTATCCACACACTAACAACAATGAAAATATATTGACCAAGTAAAGTATCAACAGGAGAGCATAATATGCAAAGAAATAGAACTTCAAGACACCAATCCCAAATGATAGCAGAGATACAGTAAAATGCCAGTGGACTAAGCTCTGAAATGCAGTCACAGAGAAAGGATTATGTATGAGTGTATTTTCAAAATTTACACTTTTTTGATTCCTAATGTGAATCTGAAAAAAACCCAACCGAACAAAAAACCAACAACAAATCACAAGCCAAAATCCCAAACCCAAGACATTGCCACTAACACTAAATTTCTGATGTAAATCCAACCCACACAACACTGAATTCATTCTAGTGTGCCTGCGAATCAAGAAACTTCACCGATACTCAGTTTTAGACTCCTTTACAGTTGGGTAGTAATAAAGTAATATTGAAAAAGCAAGGGGATCCAAATTAAAAGTTTCATCCTTAATCACTCAACGGGAAAGTTATTTGAAACTAACTATGTGTTAGCAACCTGCTGTATATAGTTTATGTATGTTTATATAGTTCAGAAAATAAGCATACATTCTCTGCATAAAACCAAGCCCCACAACCTGTAAGTTGCATCATGGACAAAAACCCAACAGATTTTGCATTTTCTCTGTCAGTTCTGAAGTTACCTTATACTCGTCTGCAGCAATCCACTCTGGTTCTTTTCTCTTCTTTTTCCCCTTTTTATCCTTGGCGTGCTTAGTACCAGAGGACTGGTAAGACTGCAGATCCACTCGTGAATGAAACTGGTATCGGCCGCTTTCCACATCACAGTAGTAATAAATTCCAGTTGCTGGGTCATAATACAGTTGGTTTTCCTTTTTAAGAAAAGAACAATGTTATCATCACTTCAATAAATACACTGTTCAAAGAAACATCTGATTAATAAAGAACCACATCTGAAGTTTGATAAAATGGAAGAACTGCAGTGGCTTGATCCTGGATGGCTACCAGATGCTCATCCAACCACTCTGTCAATTCCCCTCCTCAACAAGACTGGGAAAGAAGATAAGATGAAAAGCTCATAGGTCAAGAAAGAGAGGTCACTATCGTGGGCAAGCCAGATTCAACTTGGAAATAGCTAAAATAGAGCTGGAAGATAAGAATCAAATTAAAAACATGTCTCGCAGTCTCTTTTTTTTCACAAGCTCAACTGTACCACTTCAGCTACTCTACCGGTCTTCCCCCACCTGAGTAGTGCAGGGAAACGAGGAGTACAGGGGCTGAGATCAGTTCATGAAAAGGTCCTCTCTGCTGCTACTTCTCCCCTGCCCAGCATGGGACCTTCAAGAACTGCTTCAAGCATGGGTCCTCCACAGGCCACAGCTCCTACTGGGAAGACCTACTCTGGGCTCTGGCATGGGCTCTCCACAGGTCAGTTCCCTAAGGAGCTGCTTCTGTGTGCAATCCTCCATGGACTGTACTGTGAGTAGCTTCAGCATGGTCTGCTCTATGGACTGCAGGAAATTGCCTGCTCTAGTGCTTGGAGAACCTCCTCCTGTTCCTTCTTCTTTGCCCCTGATGTTCACAGGGTTATTTTTCACACTCGCCCCCACATACACACTGCACTGTGCAGAGTTATGCCCCTTCTTACGCTGCTTTCGGAGAGGCACCACCAGCTTCTCTAATTGCTGTGCTGTGCCCTGCAGTGGAATCAGCCATGTCCAGGCAGCCCCTGGCCTCCACCCACAGAGGCTACCTCTGCAGCCCCTGGCCCCATCATCAAAACTTTGTCAGTAAACACACTACAAGAATATTTCCTGTAATTCAGAACACTTACTGACTAAGAAAAGATATTGTTTTGGATAATATACCATAAACTGTAATCTCTAGTCCCAAACATTTATGCATAATTAAATCCGCAAACTATGTCAAAAGCAATGGTATACTTTTAAGACCTTAAAAATTAAGTCCAGAAGCGTCCCAAAAATAAACAGTTGTGTACCTCATGCATTTTTTAAAGTTGAGTTGAATATAACACTGCAAACAAACTCTGTTTTCAGCACAGTAGTGTACATGTATCTATCCACATATCTGTATACACATACACACACGCCTCAAAGGACAAAAAGAAAGCTATATAAAAATGTATAAAATAAATGTCAAAAGCTATATAAAAATGTATAACAAAAAGTAACCATTAAGAAGTTATGATCCGTCATCTAATCTGTTTTCCTAAAGAAGTGTTTTCTTTCCTGTAGCATCAAACTAGTTGGTAACAGTATTCCAGTAAAAACACAAACATTTTGTGTATTTTCTCTCAGCATGCTTTTCACTGTGGAGAAGTAACTGACTTACTTCAGAAATAAGTCTTTTTCTAAACAAGACATCTTTAAGCTCAAGCTTTTACGTTTGAAAGAGTCAGATCAGCTTTACAGCACAAAATTTCTACAATGCCAAGTAACTTAAAGATAGGGGAGACACCAAAAAGAACTGAATTAAAACCTAAATTTGTATCTTAGCCTGCTATCTTTAATTTGACTGAAATAATTAAAAAACTAATTAACAAACTTTTAACACTATTTATTTTCAGTAACCTGTTTTTCAAAACATAAGATCAGCTTGGATCTTAGTTCTTTGCTCGTATCGACTTCTACTAACAAAACTTTTGCAATATAGAAAAAATGCCAAGCATTTTGGAAATGATCCTTACTGAATTGTAGTAGAATCCAGTGCTATGGTCATAATACAATCCTGTATTTTCATCATAAATAAATCCAGTTTGTGAAACAGCAGCCTCTGCAGCAGCTCTCAAGCTCTCTGCCAAAGAACCCTCTGGTACTGAATTTTCTTCTGTCTCCTGATAACAGAAAGTAAGAAAGGTAAGTGCTCTATGAATTTGGACTGTTTCAGAAGGCAAAATCTGGCTGTAGTTTACTGATAAACTCCTACTGATTTCAACAGGACCAAGACTTCAGCCTGTGTCTTTCGTTTTTCCCCGGCTTTACTCAAAAGTGATTCACATCAAAAATACACACAGGAAACAACTTTCAGAGCATTCCTAAGACAGATTTCTGCTCTCCGTTCCATTTCAGTTGCTAGATGCTAAGGCACAAACTCAGTGAAATGAGTGACCTAAGAGAAGGCTGGAGAGCAAGGTAGAAAACCAACCCACCACAAAATAAACAAAGCCCACCAACAACATTGTTCTCCTTATATGTTGCTTCTTTATGTCAATGGAAGAAAAAATAAAAAGTACTATTTAAGAAAATCAGGATGGACATACTGGACATAATCTGCTGATAAAAACGATCCTGCTTTCAGGCTATGTAGGATATATGTGCCTTTTTACAAAAACTCTCAAACACCAAGACACAAATCTAAGAGGACACTGCACTTGGAACATACTACAAAAAGAACTAGTTTTGAAGTACATGGATATTATCAGCACCAGACCATCACAAAAAATCATTTTATATAAAGATGTCAGAATCACAAGGACATCTTTTAGATGGAATATTAAGAATACTGATTTCAAAACCGGTAAAACCCCAAACAGTCCAGAAACCTGTGAATTCTGGATGAAATTTTCCTCTTCTCCATCTTCAATAACTTTGGTGCTCTCCTTTCTTAGCGGAGTATTAGCACCTGTCTCCGATTCCTCTGTGGACTTAGGCTCAGTGCCTTCAGTCCTGTGACTGTGCTGCACTGGTAGTTCAGATGCACAGTCTTGAGTATCAGTGTGATCGTAATAATTTTCATAGTAGTAATAATCTGCAGGAGGGAGGGGGAAGGAGAAAGGAAAGTTGAAGTTGCATAGATTAGCAAGGCAGTATTTATTTTACTAATGCAGTTTAAGGATGCTAAATCTTAAACTGGAAATTTATGCAAGGAAGTAGTCTAACGAAAATCAAATATTAGGCAGTACTTCTATTTTGAATTTACTCCTACTGAACAAATTATGTCTTGTTTTAATATACTTCAAAAATTGGTAAAGCATGCATGTTTGCAATGTGAGATTACTATACAACAAAGTACAATGGCATGAATTCTGCTAGTCCATGCTACATTTTATCCTGAATTAATGGCTTGAATAAATAGGAAATTATCTGAAAGACAAATGTCAGGTTACTGACTTTAATTCAGCAAAGGACATAGACTTGAAATGTATTCTATATTACAAAATTTTCAAACTGAGATACTGTTCTAGATGCCCATTTAAACAATCACCACCCTCTCTACCTGCTTGTGACCATGCAGCACAGTCCTCTGTCTGTACTTCTACACTAGACGTATCTTTCTCCTTTCTGTTATGGATTTCTTTAGTGAGTTCTTCTACCTGAAAGAAAAACTGCATATTAAGAACACAACACTGCATTTAGTGGTCTGCATGTCAGAAAAGAGTCAGGCTATTCTGCATTCCATAATTCAAACAAAACATAATGGCACCACAGGTGTTTGAAGTGATTTTGTTTGGCAGGAAATAATTTTGTACTTGAATGGCTGGCATAAAGAAACACGTAATTTCTGCTCACAAAGGAGCAGAGAAACTTAACTGAGGTTATTCCTAAATGCCCACCCTACAAAGCTGGATTTCAAGCAATGACCGCTGTTCTGTGGTGACAACTGTGGCATTTATAAACCACAGAATGTTCTGAACTAGAAGGGATCCACAATGATCATCAAGTCCAACTCTTGGCCCTGCACAAGACACCTCCAAGAATCACACCATGTGCACGAGAGCATTGTTCAAACTCTTCTTGAGCTCTGTCAGGCTTGGTGCTGTGACTACTTCTCTGGGGAACCTCTTCCACTGCCCAAGCATCCCCTGTGTGAAGAACCTTTTTTCTAATATCCAGTCTAAAACTCCCCTGACACAACTTCAGGCCGTTCTCTCGGGTTCTGCCAGAGAGATCAGTGCTGTCCGTCTGCCTCCCCTCACAAGGAAGCTGTACACCGCGATGAGGGCTCCCCTAAACTTCCCTGTTTTGTCAGAAGCATTTACAGGGCAGTTCTTCCACTCTTCCTGTACATTACACTTGGTTTAACAGACTTCTTTTCCTCTGCTACATGTAATCTTTTCTTCTGACTGCAAATCTAACCCTGTGGCAGAGAAGGCGTTACCGTTCTCACCACCAAGGTCTGACTCGAGACCTCAAACCGGCTCTGGCCGCCCGCAGGCCAGGAGAGCCCGGCTGGCTTCGGGAGCCGAGGGACCGGGTGGAACGGGCATGTCGAGTGGAGGGGACAAACGGGAGCGCGGCTCGTGCGGTCGAGGGGTGGCGTCCGCGGGGGTCCCGTGCCGCAGGTCCCGGAGGGGGCGGAAGGGCCCGAGGCCGCGGTACCCGGGGTGGGGGGCCCTACCTGCCTCCTGAGCGCCTCGCCGCCCTCCCGCTCCCGGCGGTACAGGCGTTGGGTGCGCCGCAGCCGCCGCCGCGCCCGCTCCAGCTGCGCGCGGCACGCGCCCAGCTCCGCCTGCAACGCCGCCACCGCCGCCGCCTNGCGGTGCGCGAGGGTCCGTCCCGCGGGGCGGGAGCGCGCGCGCGGCCCGGAAAGGCGGTGGGAACAGCCGGAAGCTGCGCGCGCGGTAGTGCGCCTGCGCCCGGGAAAGGGCTGCGGCTGCGGCGGGACGGGCCCGCACCGGGTGGGACCGCGGCAGCGGTCGGGGGAAGCTGAAAGGATGAGCGCAGCAGCCCCCAGAGGCGGAGAGGTCTCGGGGCCGGACGTGCTCGAATCTGTTCCCGACCTCCACCATCGCCTGCGCTTGGTCGTGCCAGGCGGAGTTGGCTGCTGGTAGTGGGCCTCAGGGTTCTAGCTGCATCATATAACAGAATGGAAAGTAATTCTAGCGTGTACTTTCATACGAAAATATGTCGCATTTTTGTTTGGGTTTTTTTTTGTCTTTGTTTGTTTGTTTGTTTTAGAGTGGGGAGGGGGAAGCTTCTTGAGACTTCTCAATCAATAGTGTGGCAAACCACACCATATCCTGGCTAGAAATTGCCATGTCTCTAGGTTATTGCAGTTGGAGCCATTTAGACAGCGTTCAGAGTCAGTGCTGAGAACTGCAGTACTGCAGCCCTGCATGAATTTCTGTTCCTGGTATTTCTAGAAGCAGCTGCAGAAGGTTCTTGGGTTTTCCCCCTGAGCCCCACCTCAAATTTCATAATTTTCCAAACTTAACCTCGCAGACTTCTTATTTGAAGTGTGCTTTCTCTGCTGATCGCAATGCTTCACAGTTGTTAATAAACTGTGTGATACACTCTGTTGCTTTTGTGTCTTGCTGCTGAAACGAGAATTATATTGTAGTAGGTCATAGCCTAATAGCTTTTACATCTGGCAATAGTGAATGTACTGCATACATGGACATGTACATCTGCCTTCAGGTATGTCCTGAATGATGCACCACCTTTACATTTCTTCAAGTAATGTATTCATTTTATTTAAATGCATATATTTTTAATATGTTACATTTCCAAAAAATAGTAAGTCCAAAGACACCCGAGTTCAAAAGCCACAGTACCTGGCAGTGCTAGTTTAACAAGAATGCTACTGTTCAGTGCAAAGACGTGCAGTCATGTGCTGTTCTGACTGGAAACCACCAGAATCAAATGCCTGAGCTCTCTAAGGTGGGCTATGTGAGCAGGCAAGCAGCAAATCTACGTCTGTCCATATCCTAGCTCAAAGGAAATGGGCAAAAAATACATGTATTTTGTCTTCTTTAAAGCATTTTGTGAAAGGAAGTAAAGCTCTAGCGTGGACTGGAGGTCCTAAGAGATAATAAAATAACTAACAGAGTTTCAGACCTCAGTTTTTCTCTTCTGTAATTTTTCATTGGAAAGGTGTATCTCATCAGTTGAGAATTAGCATATTGTCTGTATCAGAAAGTGCTTTATTTTGGGTAATGCTTTTGTTTGTATCAGGATGGTTTCACTTAATATGTATAAGTAAAAAAGAACCTGAGCTGGAGGGAGATACTTCCTGAAAGAGCAGATTTCATTCACTGCCCTGTATTAAATTGCATTAAGTTTAGGGAATAGCGCTATCTTCTTTTTAAAAGACTGGCCTTTGATCTGCAAGTTTAATATTAAACTGTAAAAGTAATGGATGTTGCAATTCAAGCAGTGAAAGGAAGATGAAAACTGATGCCAGCACTTCAAACAGTGCCTGTTCCTAAAGGTTTTCATCAGATGACAATGGAGAGGGTGGAGGTGATGTGCATCCCTGCCACCAATCTGTCAGCGCCTCTAAATATGCCACCTTCCTACCCATGTTCTCAGTGGGCCCTTGATGTGGACTGATGGACTGCTGTTGCAGCCACCCTGTCCATACTCCTCCTTGATTCTTTGGGATGCGGTATTTACACTTGGAAGTGCAGGTGGCATCCCCATCCAGCTAGACAGAAAACAGATGGTCAGCTCCTGCACCTTCTGTATTAAAAGGAGGTGAGGACTTCAAGTGCAGGGGCATTTGTCACCAAAGGACAGAGTACTGTGGAATGAAGATGAAGTGCCTTGTAGGAAGTGGGGACAGCAAGGCTGCTGAAACACAGACTGGCTGGCCAAGGGCATTATCTCCAGAAGAGCTCTCCTCACCAAACAGCTATCACAAGCTCAGACCTCCGTGAAGGAAAATGCCACAGTGCATGCTGCCTGCACAAGCAAAATTCAGGAGCCCAACGCTGTCAGAGAGGGCCTGGAGGTGTACGAAGACACAGAGCTCTGTTACTGTCTGTTCTTTCCCTATACTGATGCTGTGCAGGAACAAACAAGAGTTGCAGGAACATGTGCTAGCCCAGCATACATGGCTCCAGGACTGTTCTCTCTGTTCCCTCATTCCCTTACCCCTGGGGAGGATTGTGGTCCTCATCGATTGCTTTTTGCAGGTTTCTGCTTCTGAGGGGCAGTGCACAGAGGTGGAGGAATGCTTGAAGCTATTCCTGCCATCACATCTTCAAGGCATTGTCCCACCTCTGAAATGGTAAAGGCTGCTATGAGTATGATTACAGGTGCGTTCTGTATTGTAAAAATGAGCTTAAACATAGTGATTCCAAATTCCTTGAGATTTGTAAGCTTGGTGCTCATAGTCGTGTATCCTCGTGTCTTGTCTTCTCTTTCTCCACATGGGTGCCAGCCCCACTGCACTTTGCGTTTTGGGGTAAATCTCTGGCTGCTCTTTTCTGGTTTGAGGTTTCTTAGGAAGCGGTGATCATGGGCTTGTCAGATACTTGTTTCTAGCCTTGCAATGACATGGAGATTCTCAAGAAAATTCTGCAGGTGGTGATAGCATACCTTGAGCTATGTATTTTCACAGGGAAATCCTCAAAAATCTTCCTGGAACTTAATGATTCTTTTTTCATATCACGTTTGATGAGGCAATGACAAATGCTAAGTTCAGTGCCCTAACAACCTATTTTAAGGAATAGTAGCACTACTGCACACATCACAACCTACACATATATCTTAAAGAGAAGTCAGCTACAGGGAAATGAAAGAGAAAACCAGTTGAAGTAGATCAAGCTGCAGGTCTTGTCAGCTGGGAATACAGAGATTTTCTTCAGTGTCAGCACCCTCCTTTTCATATGGATGTACATTACTTGAAAAATAGATGCTTCCAAACTTGATCTAGACTCTCTAGTGTGGTCCTAAGCTTTTTCAAGGTGGGAACATTGTCTAGAGTGGCACTTCTCAGACAAGTTCTTTAATACAGCCACTGGAGTCACATTGTCTACCTCTTGCCATGGTGCTGCTTTGAAGAAGGCAAATTGCCTGTGGGTAGATTAAAGGCTCCTTTGCTGTAATGTGGAGTTAAAACTACAGGAAAGCAGAATGTGTTATGCCAGAGATCTTCATGCAGTTCCTCAGAGCTTGAGCAGATCAGCTTTACTCTGGTCTGGGGACCCAGTTGATCAGGGGTCCCAGCAGCATCCTCTCAGAGACATGAGGAGTATTTCTGCAGAAAAGCATTCCCAGAACACTATCCAAACAGAAGACAACTGGTCAGTCACCTGTGTTCTGATAGGTACTGATGATATTGTGGCACTGGGGTTTTGTCAAGCAGGACCAGGATGTGTTTGTGAAAGGCTGCAGGTACCAGCAAAAGGTCAGTAATTTTAGTTGGAATTCATGCTATGCAGACCATTTCAGCCAGTGTTGAGAGCTTGTTTTGTGACAGCACAGAGATTTAAAATAGAGTCAGTGAACTACTTGCTACAATCTTGCTGCAGCAACGTTGAACCAGTTTCAAGATACCAGTATTAATAAGGGTTTAAATTTTCTGCATGTGAGATTCCTTTTGTGCCTGCACCATGGGTGGCTGTCTCCCTTCATAGCATCTTAAGGCTTCTGGATTCACACTGACACCAACTGCATGTAGTAGACCCACCCATTGCCCTGCTGCAAGGACAGGCTCCTCAGTTTGCAGTTGGGGATACTGGTCCTATGTTGAGGCATTTCAAAGTGAGACATCACAGCACACAGCACTGCAGAGCTTGAGCCCTGTGAACATATTTCCAATATTCCTAGAGCTTCTGACCTTGAGACATTCAAGGGTAAGAATGTGAAGTGAACTCAGAAAATCCAAACTTGTCTAACCATGACTTCCTGCAGTGGTCCTTTTCCCCTTGTGTTCCCCTGTAAAGCAGGGATGTTAAAAGAAAATAGCTTTTACCACTAGGTGGCATTTAAGGATTATGTTTGGTGGTTTTTGTGGTTTAGTTGGTGTGGTTTTGCTTTGGGTTTTTTTGGTTCTTTTTTTTTTCTTTTCTTTTTCTTTTTATTTTTCTTTGTGGTTTTGTTTTCTTTTGTTTGTTTGTTTTTGTTTATTTTTATTTTTTTAATGCCCTGAAACACAGTATGGAAAATTATCTAACTAGGCAAAATGGATTGCTAACCTAGTTTCCCCTCTCCCTCCAGCTGCTGGAGAGAGTCACTGAAATTGGCTTTTGGCTATTCCTTGAGATGATCTGATCTAAGGGCTGCCAGCAGAGTAAAGGAACAGGACTTGCCTGTTGTGTCTATAGGAGTTGGTACGCTAGAGAGTGAATCACCTGCTTCTGAGGGACAGCTTCTTTCCACCCTTCTCCTTTGAAATCTCTGCTGCTGGGAGATACCTCTATCCTTAGTGCTGTAGAGTGAACAGATACCTTAACAGAGACACCCAAGTTGCTCCGAAGTTACAATGTCCCTTTCTGAACTTGCTATTGATGCAGAGGAATAAATATGGATGCCCCTTTCTTGCTGTACAAGAGATAACTTTGCCTGCATTTTGTCATTACCCCCTGAACAGCTTGTCTCAAACAGCACATGCACGTTCAGAGCATGTGTGAGTGACCATCCACCTGCAAGCAGGGACAGGTCACGGGGACAGCATCAACCTAATCTCTTTTGCTTTGATGTTTTACTTTACTTTACTTTACTTTACTTTGCTTACATGTTTTATGAAGGCTATTCAACACCATTTTTTTCAGTGGCATAAAGCTACCAAACATCTGACGTCTTTGCTTAGTGTTTGCAAATAAACTTTGGCAACTTTGCTCAGCTGCAAAGGCAAAAAACAGATTAATGCAGGTAAGAGTCAAAGTAGTAAATGAAGGCTGGTCTCTGAAGGCAGCAGAGTTCAATATCTGGGGCTCAGGCTGAAGATCCCAGAAGAAACATCTGATGCTAATGATGCCAAAATAGTTGCAGCTAACCCTCTCTGCAATGCTACATCCCCATCCCCGAAGGATCCCACTGGCATGACAATCATGGTGGATTTGTTAGCTTGTGTCACACATGCCCCTTTGTCAGTGGAACAGCAGGAGAGATAGTTCTTTCTTTTTTTGGGGTGTGGTGTTGTGGTGTCCAATGCCTGTCATGTGCTTGCACCCAAGGAGCATGCCTTCCCACTCTGGTCTTTCCAAGTACTTATGTGCAAACCCACTTCATCTGCTCCATCTATACTTCTGCACCAGCCTTGCTGACATTTCTCCTGCTCTTCACCCTGGCCTCTGGCAAACCTTAGGCTAACAATGGCCAGGCAACAACACAGAAGTGTTTGGTTTGCCTGCACACTGCCTACAGGGCCTTTCTCTGCCTGTAGGATGCCCCAGAATCAGAGATGACAGTGCTTGTTACAGGAAGAGAAGCAGTCACACAGCAGTCACACAGGTCAATAAAAAGCAGATGACTAAAATGAAGAAAACTGCCTGTGTGGGTTTTTTTATCACATGATAGCAGGGCAGAAAGTGTGCCCATCCCTCCATGGCAAATCACGCTGTAAAAACATCAAACAGGGTTTTACACCTGTTTGATCAGCAATGCTTAAATATTAGTAATTGCTATTAATAATACTATAATACTTGTAGTATTAATTATTACACATATTTGTGGGAGTTGCAGTATTCCCACTTCCTCTCATCATGCTACAGGTTGCATAATTTTTAAGTTCTGGTTTTAGTAAAGAATCAAAAGAAACACAAAAAAACTGGATGATGTGAAGGTGTGAATTTGAAACACTTAAAACAAATTGCTGACAATTAAAAAGCTCTCTTTGAAGGAATTTTTCTTGCAAATGCAGTACTTTTCCATCTGGGTCAAAAAAAAAGCAAAAGAGATAGTTTTGTGAGGAAAAATAAGAAGAAAAGGAAGCAAACTCAAATCACTGGGTTAATTAAACTGGCAGGTTTCTTCCTGACTCATATTTCATGAGAAATTCTATAGGTTAAATCTGTTAATCTGTTAAAAAGTAGCTAGAGCAGTGATCCCAAACCTGCTGTAGTCATTTATAGCCATAGACAGATGCATGTAACTATTCATACTGCAACACTATTATGTTGAGGCTCTACTTAAGGACAAATCAGGGGTGACCTGTTTTAATACATATGCCATATGAATTACCTGACATTCCGCTGGAAGCCTGATGAGTTAAAATTATCTCAATAGCTTTATTATCTGAATTGGAGCCAAATGGAATTAAATCTATTTAAAACAAAAAAAGGAATCAAATTTAATATTAATTATTAGATAATTATATGAGAACCAAATGCACCTCAATGTCCAGGCAATCAGTAGTTTTGATACGAAGCCAAATTTTTAATTTTTACATTTCTTTGGGTTGACATAGGCAATACATCTGATTTTTATCTAGTGTATAGGTTTTTTCTGCAAAAATTACCATCTTTTCTATTCTGTGATAAAGTAACATTTAGGATTGTGGAGTTTTAGCTTTTTTCATTCTCGGCAGCCTCTTGAGTCTGATTCATTCCTCACATCCAGAACAGCTTCCATCCCTTTGGAACGGAACAAAAGTTGTGTCAGATAAGCAATGTTCAACATGATATCCTGTTCCCAATTATACCCCTATGATTTTCCTGTGGTTTCTCCTTCTGGGGGCCTGTTAGTCCTGGAAGAGAACATTCAGGCTGTAGTATTTTCAGTTTGCAGTGTGAAACAGGTCTTTCAGTATAAACTTTAAAACTGTAAATATACTGTCCGAATTTGTATCTGCATTTAACTTGTATTTTCATGTCACACACACACATGTGAATTGAAGAGGGTTTAGGGCTTTTATCATGACAAATGCAGGGTTTTTTGAGTCACTCTATTTAAAGGGGCATACCTTATTCCCCCCACATAATCTTCATCAGAAAGATTTATATTGTTTTCCCCATGTATTCCATGAAGTCCTAAAACAGATCAGGAATAGTATTTACTGCAAAGAAGACACAGTGCATGACTAGGAAGGTTATGGTCTCAAAGGGACATGCTGTACTTTGGGTCAATAGCTGAGGTTCAGCTCAACTCCAAAAACACTGCTGACTAGCCAGAGTAGGGACATGTAGCAAGTGTTCCAGAGGGTTTGCTCTGCATGTTGGTGAAACTTGTGGTCTTTCTTTTCTCATCACTCTGCTTAGCTGGCTTCCTAAACATCAATAAATCCCTAAAATCAGTGGTTTTTCATATGAGCAGAGCTCTGAAAAAGTTCTTTTCTTGCTGTGTGTTAGAAAAGTGCAGCAAATAAGCAGGAATGCATCTGTGTTTTGAAAACAGGAAGGCTAGCAGTGAAAATTCCACCAAGACCATGTTCTCAAAGCAGTCCTCACTTCATATGGCTTTTTGTCTTCCCCAGAAGCTATTACAATGTTTTCTTTCCACATGGAGGTTCTTCTTAAAAATCAGCTGCTTTGAAACCTTTGGGTTTACCAGGCTCTTCTTTTTAATTGGCATCTCAGGGTGAGTATGTAAAGAAACATGTAGGAGAAGGTTGCTCCCCAGATGGTAAAGGCTACTTTTCTCTCTTTGCCAATACAAATACAGCAAATTCCTTTGCTAGAATTATCTTTGATATTGACTAGCCTATACTGTTTGTTTGCCACTGTATTATTCCCTTAAATTTCTGTTGAGATTTACCTGTGCAAATAAACAAGTCACCACAAAATTTCTGTCTAGGTCCCCATCAGCTGCAGAGCATGACAGCTGCCTCATTATTAACCACACCAAAACTCACTGTTTGGACTTCTCCCTCCAGAGTGCCAGTTTGCCTGCCCAGTTTTTGAAGAGTATGGGACTGGCTACAAGTGAGACCAACAGAAAGCCAAACTTCTCACTGTTACTGCAGCTTTTGATATCTGATCCAGCTACTGAATTAGTGATGACAAACCAACTTTGAAATAGTAGCAAAACGGAATGAAAGCCTAAATTATATATGAGGCTGCTAGCTTTTTGTCTTTCTCTTTCTCTCCCCTTCCTTTCTGCTAGCATTGCCTGTGCCAAGTCATTCAGCAGTCCTCTTTTTCACTGCAGATGGGGCACAAACACTTCTAGAAGTTGCTATGCGTGCCCACAATGATGTTCAGAACCCAGCTACTCATGTCAAGGATACTGTAGTATGAAAGTGTAACGCTACTCACTGTCATGCCTCTGTTCAATTGACTTCTTGGTCAGTAATCAGTCCCAGCAACATAATTCTGGTGCAAACATCTGTGTTTTTCCTGTGCATAATGAGAGGGTTAAGGAGAGAATTTTATTACTATATTGCCAGTATAAACTAATCACCTCTACCCTGAGGAACATACTGATAGCTTTTCAGATGAGAGGGGAAAAAAAGGTCTGCCCTGTGCTAGCTAGATTTTTCAAGATATTTTAACAGCAAACAATTTATCTTCTGCCAAAGTAGCCACAAGGGACAGAGAGATGAAAATAATGGATGATTTTGATGTGAAACTGGGCAAGAATTAGGAACTTATTTCAGCAGTTATAATGTACTGAGAAATAAGTATATTCTCAAGCCATTAAAACTATCAGAGGGGCTGGATGGCTGCCAGTGGCAAAGGTCTGTGACACTGATACATGCATCCTTGTCTAATAGCTCTTCAGAGAAAACTGGAAAATTTCACAACACAAAAATTCTGTCTTATAATCAAGCATCTCAGACCACTTTGTTCCACGGGGTGGTGAAGTTTTCCCCTGGCCACTTTGATCCTTTCTCTCTCTCCAGTCTTTCTGATACCCTTTGAGGTTATGTGAGGGAGCTGGGAGCTGGACTGCCAGGCCTGATTACAGGTGGTTACAGCTAATGGAAAAGAACTTCTCTGAAAGGCTCAGGGCTGATACCTGGGGCCAGGGGCTAGCTTGTTCAAAAGCCATCATCAGCAGCTGGAAATCTGGGCCCTCAAGCCTGGATTTGGTGAACAAAAACTGCAAGGAAAGTCAGTCCCTCTCATGGGAATGGAGAACTGACAGAACAGGTAAAGGCCACAGCTGGAGCAGTGGCTACATCCTACATGGCCCCAGTCCTCAGCCTCTGCACAGTTCTGTGAGTGCCTCTGGCATATGCAGAAATTGAATGAGGAAGGGAAAAGCAGGTCCTTGGTGGTTCTGTGCCCCTCATCCCTTCCCTTGGCATAGTCAGAGCCAAGAGGCACTGCCTCCTCTGCCAGCTGCCCACCACCCCAGGACAAGGGTGGCCAGTAGGGTCCTTCCTTCCTGTGCAGCAAGGCCTCAGGTACGGCTAGTGAGATGTACAAGTGTGCTTCCTGGGGAATTGTACTCAGGAGTGTCCCCATGTGTGCTTGAATTTATTAGTGTCACTGCAACTGTGCCGTATCACTATTCAGCCCCCTGCCAGCTTCTCCTCAGCTTCTGGAGTTACACAAGCAAGCCTGCTCCTTCCCTGCCCTCGCATAGCTGTATGCGAATACTGAACGTGTGTGAGAGGACTCTTCAAGGCTCTTGTGCCTTTCCCTTCTTGAGACCAGTTTTCTTGAGACATTGTGGTAAAATTTTGAGATGAATGAGATTTTTTTTCAGGGATTTCTAACAAAATTTGCAGGGGGGGGAGTATTTGAGTCCTCATGTGGGCTGCTGAAATGCTCTGTCTCTCAGAGAAAAGATCTTGTCATTAGGGTGATGTGCAGGATCTGGTGGCCATGAAGAATTGCAGCTCAGACCTGAGCACAGCATGGTTTTGTCTTTGGACTCAGGAAATATCTGTCACTCTGCTTCATCCGCCGTCTGTGACTAACCCCAGGTTTTATGTAAAGAACTGTAGTTGTCTCTAACTTTTTAACCTCAAAACATTGCGGACCAGCCAGGGACTAACTTGCTTCAAACAATTAGCATATTCTTGTATGCATACATTCCAGGTTTTCACTCAAGGAAAACCAATACATTACCTTTAGCTGGGACAGATTTAAGGTAGGGCTAGCTCTTGCTGCTGCCTCTAATGTACTTGGATCTGGTCCATGCACGGAAATGTAATTTAACTTGGGCAGGTATCACAGTACCACAGCTGAACCACTCCTAGAACTGGTAACAGACACCACCAGGGCTCTAGCACTGTGCTTTGTAAATAAACCTGCTTGCTAGCAACCACTCTATAAATCGCTAATGCAAGACACACTGTACGGCACAGATAAAGCTTCAGAGGCGGATTTATAAAGCACCCAGCACACACAAGGAACAGCTGCGATATCCCTTCAGTTGCTCCCCTAACCGGATTAGAAAGCCCATGCTGAAGTATTGAAGACATGTGACAGACTGTGAGTCTGTCTTCTGCCTATGCCTACTAGTTCAAGCACATTGTGAAAAGTTTTGCATACTTCTCTTCAAAACAGCAGATGAAGTATGAAGTTACATATATGGATCTTATTTCTTTAACTTATCTCAACACAGGATTGATGAGTAAAGGTGGTGATATTCACAAAGGATTGACATTCAGAGTTGTCCTGCGAATAAAATAAAAACTTCCTCAGTATGTAAGTATATGGTGATTCTTAAGATACCTCAGAGATACCTGACTACAGTGGTTGAAAATATGGTTGTTCTAGTCTGTTCAGAAAAACCTTTTGATCCTGTGAGGTGCTGGTAGATTGCAGTGCAAGCACATGCTGCTGGCAGCATGGTTTTCCAAGGTGATATGAGCTTATTTCACCCCTCTGGGTGAGCCCCAGCCCCTGGCCTGTGAGCACAAATGGAACTGCAGCAGGTCTAATGGGGTCACAACAGGGTGAGTCATTTGATTGAAAGAGGAAAGAGAAGGCTGGGGCAGGATTTGGAGGGAAAAGGAAGTTGTTTCTGTAATCAGTGGCCTTTGGTGCGCAAAGATCTTCCAGGTCACAAGAAATGAGAAGGAACAGTTCCCCTGAAATGTCCCACAGATGCAGATTGGCAGAAACCCAACAGAACAATATGTGGAAGAACACATCAGTGCTGGGTGAAGGTGTCTCTAGCTGAGAGGAGGCATACTCTACACATGTAGGGCATGAGCAGTCACTGCACGTTTCGTACAAGCCCACGTGAGCCAGTGCAAACAGTTCTGTATGTACTAAGTTTACCGAAAACATTTGTTTCCATTATGTAAGATTCCAGCTCCAGACAGGTTGGTTTGGTTTTTTTCCAAATAAAAATGCAGGGCAGCTTTAAATCCATCTTAGCTATAAGAATTTGCAAATCTTTAATGTTCAGTGCTCCATGCAGATGTTATCAGCACCTGTAACTCATCTTTTCAGCCACCATGGTAATGGGTCATGGTAGTGTTCCACAAGTTACATATTCTTCCCTATAGCCAAAAATTAACTTTGCTAATAAAATGCTTCATCCTGGAAAATCTGATCAAGTAAATCAGATTTCCCAAGATCAAATTTCCCCCCAGTGATTGCTCTATGAAATGCTTTACAGTAAAAATTTTTAAAATTTAGAGCCTTGGAGGGTTCTTTAGGTGATGTTTCCCCTTGGAATCCATTAAGGCAGCATCTGTATGTTTCTGAGAAGGTTTTCAGGTGAAGTGAACCATAAGATTGCTCCCAAGTAAACATTCATCTCTACCTAGAAATGGCCTCATTACTCAGCAGGTTACACATTCATTACTGGTTCTCATCTCGAGAGCTTGCAGAGTCACCTGGAGCCTCGTCTAAGTGTTTTAGCACTGGCAAAAATGGGTATTAATGATTGGACCTAATAGGGCCGCATTGTAAGGTTTGATTTGAATGCCACTGAGTAACTGGGCCACCTGGAGTTGACCTGCCTGAAAATGTCAGCACAGCATGTGACTATTGAGAGGGTTAGGCACTGCTGTTTCGATTAGTCATTTTATGACTGTCCCTAAATCCATCCATTCAGCCTTTTTTGGGCTTAAAGCCAACCCCAGCTGCTCAGGCTGGGAACTGCCTTCTCTTAGGAAGACCGAAGGAAATGATTTCTGCTGTGTCTATTTGAATTAAAGATCAGCAGGGGAGACTTTCTTCCCATCACAAGTGAATTCAATGCTGTGGGTGACAGGTAGGCCACCACTGCAGCTTATAATGACTCCAGTTAAATCCTCAGCTGCATACTTTAATTGCAAAGTTTAAATTAGGATATTGTACAAAGAGGGTTCCAGATGTAGGTGTCTTGCTTTCTTAAAATAATCCTTAAAGAGCAGTCACATGCCTAAACTCTATGATGTGGTAAAACTTTTCTGTCAAGCCATGACAGGTACCAATGGGCTATGCAGTATTTGCATGCGAATCTGACTCCAACACTTAAAAGATGCTGTCTCTTGAGATAGCCATCTCTGGAGTCATCCCTCTTTTTCAGAAGTGTAGTAACACACTAAATATAGAGATCAAAATTATAAATAAAGTGAATTTTGTGAATTGAATGAAGTCAGTTGTGGTGACTGATTTCAGAAAAATGTGGATATCTCCACTTTTCAGCAACAATATGCATATAGTCTGTGTCTGATTATGGGATTGAAGGATAATTCAAGTTGTAAGGGACCTTCAGAGGTCCTTAGAGCAAACTCCTGCCCAGAACAGAGTCAGCAATGAGGTCAAACCTGATTATACAGGATTTGTCATGTTACTTCAGTCTCTGCAAGAGTTTTGATCCTTGCCCTCACCTTCTTTCCTCCTGCACAATCTGAGGATCACGCACAGCAATATGGTTGGACTTGATGATCTTGGAGGTCTTTTACAACCTTAATGATTCTATGATTCTATGACAGTCTCCCAGGTTTGCACTAAATAATGTGAATATATGTTTAACATATATATATATATATGTTGTGAATGGAGTGAGAGCTTAGACAAGTCCTGCCTTAGGCTTCGATTTCTGGCAGTGGCTTTATCTGAGGTGACCTGCATCCCAAATTACTCTCACTTGCAAGTTATTAAGGATGGCCAATTAGGTCTATTATAAAATGAATTATTTTTTGAATAGACACAAGATTAAGAGACAAAAGATTTTAATAAACTACTTACTACCCAGAATAAACAAAAAAACCTACTAGTAGATACGTAAACAGTGCATGATAAGGGTATCTACATTATAGCTAGTGAAGAAATAGTATAGATTTAGGAAATCAATGTAACTTCCCATTGAATTGATGATGGAGCACATGACTTTCCTTTCACTCAGTTCCTGGGAAAGTAACTCAAGACAGGCAGCCTCGTTTTGAGGAGAGGTCCCCACACATTTCCAGGGAATGTGCGGAAGACGTCTGCTTTATGGAAGTTTTGCATAGCTTTTATAATTTGTAAAGTGAAGTATCTGCCAGTCAGAAATTCAAGGCTTATCTTTCTTCAATTTGCTCTCAAGGCAGAATGTTTATTGTCAGCTGGGAATGCCACCCCCATGGCACCAGAGATGACTCACTACTGGACAGATCTCTGGCTTGGGTTATCTCACCAGTTAGCAGATTCATGTGAGGGGGAAAATTATTGCACCAGTGGATAGATAAAAAAGATAAGCTCTTCTGGGGTAGAGAGGAAGTCCTGCTACAATATATTAGCAAATTACTGGGAAACAGAACCTGAAACGCCTCTGTGCTCATTCATACCTTATTAATTTGGTTAATTTCATCCTTAGTTTTGATTCTTGCCTCACCACCTTTCTTCGGCCTTAAACAGGATCTCACAGAGTAGGGTTCTATTTCTGCATTAAAAAACATTTACATAAATGTGCCATATCTTTTGCCACATAGCTGTCACTATAATACAATGTCTCAAATTTTTTTTTTTTTATATACAGCAGAATTATATTTCTGGGTTGAACACTAGTCACAGGTCTGTATCAATTGGCTTGCCAGCTCTTTCACATATGTCTTTTTTATGTTCTCAAATACAGACTTTCTTTTTTGTGTGTGTGATCAAAGATGTCTGTTGTTGATACTACAGTCCAGCTTGTCAGTTGATTACAAGGTTGTATGAATTTGCTACTCCATTTCAGTACATCATTAATTTTCCTTGGAAAGATCTTAAATAGATGATCTTACTCTTTTAGGCACTTCGGAGAGATACTTCCATTTATTAATCCATGAATGGTGTATCTTTAATGAAATACCAGAAGAAATATTTCCAAGTCATCACCACTCCTTCCTGTCTGTGCAGGAGTCAATCTTTGACCAAAATGGAGAATGAACTCCACACTGATGCAGCCTGGGTGCCCTCCCCTCCTGCTTCAAAGATGCCTTCAAAGACTTGGCTCCCAGATACCTGCAAATAGTAATGTTAATGCCAGAAGTTACCAGTGCTGGAAGTTAGGAGAAAGCAGTCACACAACTTCTTTTGCCTATTCTTCATATTCTATTTACCAAGCAAGCTCTCATCTTGGGCTGAAAGTATGACTCAGACCAATGTGAGAAAGTATTTCAAGAAGCTCATGAGTCTTAATCATTATACTCCACCAGATGTCAGGGAGCTCTCAAAGTTTTTCAGAGACAAAACTCCAGTTCTTATCCATCTGCTCAGGACTAATTGAAATATGGTCTGGACAAGACCAAGATGTATGTTGAATAACTTAGCATAGGAAGAAAAGTGATAGCAAGGCAACTTCTGTGAAACAATTTACACTCTTCAGGCCACAAACATTTGGAGCTGTTGCTGCCACCCTTTTGCATAGTAACTTTAACAGGCAATCGTTTTGTCTCTGTGCTTATGTGGGATGTCTTTAAATGGTCCCACTACTTTTAATATCTATCTACAGGCCCCAAAAATCCCTTTTGGACAACTAAGGCTGAGCTGAGCTGCATTAGTGGGTTTTGCATAACTTTGCTGCATCGTGGTGCTGGCTGGTATGGAGAAGTGTTGTAGGTTTGTCACTGTGCAAAAGAAGACTGTGTCTGTCATCATTGCCTAAAGGCAGGAAATACGGAAACAGCATCCAGGAAAAAGGGAACAGTGGCTGAAACAATTCATCTAGAGGAATTGCATTCAAAAACAGAGTAATGGAGGGATGGTTTTTCTCTAATAGGAGTTAAAGAAGAGGCTTTTATCTTTAATTGTTAGTGATAAATCAAAAAATATGCATTTTTTATGAATACCTGAGAGAGCAAGTAGTCATAATAGAAACGCTTACATAAAATCCAGCTTCTAACTATAGAAATATAAAGGGTTGTTCAGCCTGGAGAAAAGGAGGCTCAGGGGACACCTTATCACTCTCTTCAACTACCTGAAGGAAGGTTGTAGCCTCCAGGTGGAAGTTGGCTTCTTCTCCCAAGTAAACAAGCATTAGGATGAGAGAAAATGGCCTCAAGTGGCACCAAGGGAAGCTTAACTGGATATTAGAAGAAAAATTTTCTTGGAAAGAGTTGTGAAATATTGAAACAGGCTTTCCAGGGAAGTGGTGGAGTCACCATCTCTAGAAGTACTTAAAAGACAGGTAGATGTGGCGCTTGGTATGCGGTTTAATGGTGGACTTGGCAGTGCTGGGCTAATGGTTGAATTTTAAGGGTCTTTTTCAACCTAAACAATTCTGTGATTCTATGGTTCTAAATAACTATTCGAAGTGAAAACAATCTGTATTATTCCATACAGTGGGCTAAAAAAAGAAATATAAATCACAGAGGATTCACACTGAAATTTCATTCCGGTGACTCAGATAGTTGTTTCCAGAAGAAGCCCCATACATAAAACGAATGATAAGAGAAACATAACTAATCATTTTTAAAACCTGCAAATTGAAGAGACTCATTTCCCCCTCCTCCCCTTATCTGCTTCACCAATGCCATCACAAAGCTATCACCCAGCAAGCAGAGCAGGTAACACTGCAGAAAATATGTCAAAGGAATTGGGAAGCAGGTACTATGAAAAAATGTAATTATACTATATAAAAATATTTTTCTTTCAGGACATTCATATTAAAGTGACAGCTATATCCTAAGAAATACAGGATATTTTTCTAAATGTGGAAGTTAAAAGTTTCTCTGCAAGATTCTATCTAAACCTGCAAAAAACAGGCTTGATTTCTAGACTAGCTGATGAACATATGTAGCAGTTTTCCAATTTGTTCTGTGGAATGGTAAGACTCTGGCATAAAGCAGCAAAAATGAAAGGCGTATTTGGTAGCTCTTGGGAGAAGCTGGTCTGAGGGCCAAAAAAAGGGAAATGAGGGAAAAGCTCTGCATTCCTGTTGTTAGCTCTGGGACTTTTTATTTGGATTTTGACTGGTCATGTTTTGTACTTTCCACATGATCTTTCTCCTTAAGGTACAAATTGTTAAACCCAAGGGATTCACAAGGCAATAAATAAATAAATTATGTCTTCCACTGTATAACTAATGGGATACATTTATTTATGTGAAGTTACAGCCTTAGCTAATTAGTTGACAAAAATACAATTTTTAATGCCTTTCTTCTGGATTTTTTCATGGAATGGAAGATGTTTGTTTTTTCTTTGGTTGCCTAATAATAAAAGGCTTCAGAAAATATTCATCGTAAGAATAATGACTATTTGGAATATGCATTTTTCTTTTGAATCATCTTTTCATGGGAGACTTACACACATCTTTCCAAAATGCCTCCCCTGATTTCTCCTGGGAAAGGTTCACTGCTGCATGTGCTGCCTCTACACAATTGCTTGTGTTTGGCTCTTTAGGGAACTAAAACTGAATAGACCAATTTCAGGGATACCTTGATGACTGGTAATGCCTGAGTATCAGTAAATACGGGTCTGATTCAGGTTTTTCTTTCTTAATACCTGAGAAAAGAAGCAGATATATAAAAACCCAAACATTATGAACTCATTAACAGTTAGTCTCATGAACATTTGAGTGCATTAAAGAGATGTCATTGGAGAAGTGGCCTTATATTATATTTGCAGGATTTTATTTCATTTCAGTCCTCATCTGTTCTTGATTCTTCAGAGAATCCAAAGACATCAGCTGGGATCTGAGGGCTTTGTCATACATTAATTTGAAATTTGGAAGGACTTTCTTGTTGAGTCATAACCTCCAAAGACACCTCTTCTGCAATGCCAGCAAGCATTTCCACCTTCTGCATTGCAGCCACATATTACCATAACACTGTGAACCTCCTATTTGAGTCTGTCCGACATTTTCTGGCAATAGATAGGAAAAAAAAAAAGCTTTTATCCTGCCTCATTTTCCTGTTCTGCTGTACAGTGTTGTCTCTGTGTCACTGGGTGCTGGGAAGTAACCAGGTGAGATCTCCAGTACCCCATCCCAAGTCATGAACTCAGTCAAGCCCTTCCTCAGCAGGAAAGATGGATTTCAAAATGTTTTTCCCTAACAGCTGCTTCTGCTGTGATGCAGCCAGCCAGGAGCTTACGTAGGTGGCTGGACCAGTTACCAGAGCCAAGGCTTGCAAGAAGTCCCAGCATATGCCTCTGCCCCCCAGGAGGGGATTTGCATTCACATTCATAGGCAAGTAGAAGGCAGGGGCAGGTACAGTGGCTCTCAGCTTGGGGGACCATTCTGGTTGTGATGGGACTGGAGCCCCGGGCCTGCCTCACTTGCCAGGGGTAGCCAGAAAACTCCTAGGGACCTGGGGAGGCTGGGAAGAAGCTGGGAAGTGCAGTGTACCAAATTCCATCCCTAATTTCTTCAGACTTGACTGTCTGTCCATTAAGCCAATTCAATTTGTCCTTAAAGTGTAACTAATAGTAAGATCTGTTTCCTGTGCAGAAGTTGCCTTACCTGGGGAAGCATGGTACTGGAACCAAAAAGCCTCTCCATCACCATGGGCTTCTTGCTACATGGAAAGTTTGGTTTGCAACCCAGGAAGGTGAGGTGTTGGTCAGAAAGAGGATAAAATGGCTGTTTTCCCATCACTAATGTCATGGTCATGGCTAACATTTCCAGGAGTACAGCTTATTTGTCTTCAGTTCCTTTTCTCTGACTGCTCTAGAAGTATTATAATGGTGATTTCTGTTACTTTGTTAGTGACTCAGTGGCTTTAAAATGGGACTTCTACAGTGATGTTATACTAATATCTAACTGAAAATGTTTTAATTGAAGCCTGAATTGTGTTGACATTTTAACTTCACCTCTGACTCAAATAATTAATACATTAAATGGACACTGAAATATCATAAACAGCCAGTTTTGAAGTAAAGTATTTTAAATTGAAAAAAAAATTAAAGCTAATTGAACGCGACGTATCTTTCAGAAATTCGAAATAACAGTTCAGATGCTCTAAATACCAACCCCCTTCCTTCTCCCCAGCACAAAAAGTATTTGTTTCTTTTAAACATCAAAATGTCATGAATGTGCCTTTCAGCCACATTTGTTAAGAAATGCACTGAGGGGTGGTTAGAAGTAAACATGAGTTTTAAATGTTCTTAATTGTTTATCCTGCTCATTGTACAGTCTTGGAGCTCATTCACCCCAAATGAGAAAACAAACAACAGTTATTTCCATGACTCACAAGCACTCAGAATAAAACATGGAGAGTTTAGATACTAATCTGAGATTTTCTTGCTCCTTGAAGTAAAAACTTATTCACAGCTAGTAAAAAACCACTTTGGCCATAGCTCTAGTCGTAAAGGACAAGTAGTAATTGCATTCAGGAGCTCACAATGTTGGTGCTGCTGTTGGCTCTTTCTGTTCTTGTACCCCAGTCTTGGTCTTTGCCACGTAATGGACAAGACATCATCAAGTCTTTCAGTAAGACAAATAGCCTGATCTCCTCCTTTGAAAGTTAAATAAGATTTAGGGGCTGGATACAGACATTTACTAGCTTTGTAATTTGAAAACAATTGCTATTAATGAACAGCTTTCTTACAAAACACACAGACTACTTTTCATTCCCATTCCTATTCTGCCAATGTGGTAAAAGGCATCTGAAAAGTTAAGAATGGTTTTCATGTAATCAACATTAATATTTATTCATCAGCTGGGAGATTTGTTAAGGAGCAGTCTCTAGAGGAAAGATAGTGGGGGGCAGCTGATGCATCCTTTTGACTGTGGAGCCTTAGACAAGACAAACATGCAGAGACCATGGGAGGAAACAACAGCAAAGACAGAAGCCCCAGTTCCGTTTCTGGTGTCTCTTATTTTCAGCTTCATTGCAAGCGAAATTTGGGTGTAAAACACTTAAACCTGTTATTCTGACTTCCTCTGGTCTCACAATGTCATATGGAACTTTTAAGGTCACCCATCTTATGGATTTCTCGGTCAAAGGCTCAGCTCACTGGCAAAAGATACAGACTAGGGCATGCTCAGAAGAAGAAGAAAGTCAACTAATGCAATAATGAAAAAAGATCTGAGATGTTGGGGGACACTCAGATCTCCCACCCCGTTGAGGATACAGCTGTCTCTACAGGAGCTGGCAGCATCTTGCTGAACACAGTGGCCAGTTCTGGATAGTTTCATATGGTCACCGAGGCCGCGCCAGTCTGGGAACACCCAGGCCATCTGGGTCTCCAGGCTTTGGGGCTCAGTGACCTCTCCAGAGCATACCTGATACCCCCCAGCACACTTGACGTATATGCCCCCGACATCAGCTTCTGCAGCATTCTCAGCAAGGCTGGTGTAAAGGGAACAGCAGAGGTGGAGCAGCATGGAGGTAGCACCTCTTGTTGACCTCAACTGGATGACATCTTCCAACCACATGTCTGTTGCCTATTTTACTATTGGAAATGTTAGTTTGACCTGCAATCATGACATCGTCTAACACCTCTTGTGAGGGATGTCTGAGTGTACAAATCCTATTGGTGCCTGATTTTTGGCAGAATAAGCTAGTCACATGCAGGCTGGTCCATGCTGCCTGGAACCCTGAAACATGCCCAGGTTTTGTACTGAAGAGATCTGTTACAGAACAGAGGCTGGCAGCAGGTCAACACTTGCCCAGACTGATGGTTCATCAGCCCTTTTTGGTTGCTGGCACCCTCTGGTTAAATGATATAAATGTTTTCAGCAAATCTCAAGAGGCAGCATCCAGGATACCAAATTTATGCTATTCTATTAACATACCCTCCTGCTTTATGAATTTAACTGAATTGCCAAAAAAAGGGGAAATTACTTCTCTGTGTTTTGATCTCCCCAAACCAGCTGTATTTCAGCATTGACCATTGTATTTCAGTTTTGACCCACAGATTTTTCCCAACTTTCAAGTACCTTATTTGATGCATGCAAACTCAGGTTGTGGCTTAGAATAATTCTATGTTATCTACTTGACGCATCTTTGTTATTAAAGTCCTGTACCACTAGACTGCAGTTCCTACACACATATTAAAGTACTATCTCCTTCCACTTAATTCAAGTATCAGTAAAAATAAATGGACAGAAAAACCTGGTATCATTACAGCTAAAAGATGATCTCACTTTGTATCCCTGCAATCATTCTCTTTAAGCCAGCATGGAGGGAAGAAGGGTTGGGGATTTTGGACCCTTCCCAGGATCCCCGTTAAAGACCAATTTATTTTTCATTATTTAATAGACAATGTTGAAAACACAAATACCAGTGGGATAAAAAATGGTTTATGTAAGTGGCAGTGGGAAAACTCTGTGGTAAACCAAAGGTGAGACTAATCCCCTAACAGAGAGGAGTGAGTAATCACAGCTGAGTCAGACAGAGCAAGGTTTCACTGGGTGCTGAGTGCGTCCATGAGAAGCTGAGCATTTCTACTCCTGTGACAGTGGTCACTATAGGCAAGGTAGGACCTATGTGAGCACCAGAACAATGTGGAGATGACAAGTGAAAGGGCTGCCTGAATTTCTGGTGAAACCAGACCCAGTGGCTTTTTACTGTCTGTGTAATGAGAATTACCACTGAGCAATATATTACTGGGGGTAAAAATGCTCCATGACAGTCCTGCAAAAAAACCAAAAAAGAATCATTACTGTACATCTCTTTAAAAAGGCCAGATAACCTGTTCAAGAGTGCTATTAAGCCAGGAACAACATTATCTAGAACAAGAGACGTATTTCCAATGCTCGGCTAAGATTGTGCCACTTCATAGCTCTTGTTAAAGGTGTGCAATATCAGGAGAGAGTTTAGTATGCCATTTCTCAGGGGAGCCATTTGCCTTATGGTATTTGCAGCTTGCATAAATAGAGGATGAGAGGGATGTTGATTCTGAGTCTTTTTCCTAGGCATAAATACTGAAGAAAACAAATCAGATGGGTGGCTAGGCCCCAGGGTATGCTCTGAAGGTTGCAAAGGGAAATAATCTCCTTTAAAATATTCCATTTGCAACCTTCTGCCTAATGGGTCGTCCCCGGAAAGCAAAAGTGTGTTCCAAAGTGCTATCAGATCCTTTGTCAGCTGTTGTTCCCAACAAAC
Source organism: Dicrurus megarhynchus (assembly GCA_013399195.1). Classification (NCBI taxonomy): domain Eukaryota; kingdom Metazoa; phylum Chordata; class Aves; order Passeriformes; family Dicruridae; genus Dicrurus; species Dicrurus megarhynchus. Next base: position 150,989 of record VXAD01002574.1, read on the forward strand.
TGGGAAGGCTCAGGCTGTTCCAGCAACCTGTCACTGCCAGAAAGGGGAGATCGTGTTTCCACCCTCTCCCAGCCTCAGTTACTCATGCCTGGCCCTGAACTGCAGTGGCTCACTGAGTCCTTTGCTAAACTGCCCTGTCTCACTGGCTTGGCAGGGAGAGATGTGAGAGGTTCTCCATGTGAGTGGCACAGAGGAAGGTCAGACACACTGGAGAAGCCAGAAGGAGAGAAGAGGAGGACATGAGCAGTGTGACTCCAGCCTCAGTCACTAGCATCTTCTGACACCTCAGAAGAGCAGACAAAACCTACTCTTTTCCTGGCTTCTTTTATTTTTAAAGGAGAAGTAAACAGCTTTAGACCCTCCCTTCTCCCTGTCTCCACCATCAGGAGGGATGATGGTGATGATGATGATGATGATGATGATATGAACACAACTTACCTGCTGCCTTCATTTGCTGGTGTGTCTGTGCAGACTCCTAGCAACTCCCCTTGGGTAGTTTGGGGTCTGTGTGCTCTCTGGCAGAGTCATGGTGCTCACTTACCTTCACTGCTCCTGAGGCTTATCCAGTCTTGGGGGAAAAAGCAAAAGGGTGAAAATAAACCACACTACAGCTTCCAGTCAGATATTCACTTCTAAACACAGGCTTGACAAATAATGCTCTATCAGTATCAATGCACATCAGTGACCATATTGTTCAGTCTTGCATTTGGGAGTGCTTTCCAGTTAAAAGCAAATCACTGAAAGAGACTTTCAAATTGGTTTCATTGAAGAAGAAGAAATGAAGGGAAGCTACTTGAGATCTGACAATAGCTGGAGTGATTTGTAAGCATGAAGCACGCAAGATAACATTTAATTAACAGTGGCAAAAATAGAACATCACTTTGAATTTACGTAAGTTCTCTTGTTCTACATATGAGCAATGCCCTTTCTTTAAGTCTCTCTTTTCAGAAAAATGTGTTAACCCTCCATTCCTGTACATGATATACCATTCACAGCATTTGTTGGGCAGCATTTCCCCTCCCTTTTTTGAAGATTTCAATACTCACATGTAGGGTACCCAGACAGTATGTTCCAAAGAATCTCAGTCAAATAATTTTGTCTAAAGCAGTGAAAATGACTGTTTGTATTGTAGAAATTACAAATAAATCCTTGTATCGACTGTGCAGAAACTTATTTATTGTATGAATTTGAAGCACCTCTATGGCTTAATCAAGTATTATGCCCAGAGCATACGGAGAAGCTGGGATGCCTGCAACTCAGGTGACAATCCTGGGTCCCCTGCTCAGCAGAACAGGGTTTTGGTGCTAGTCCCTTGATCCATTTTGGATGCCTGCTGTTCCCAGGTTCTGTTTCTCCCTGCTGACCAGTGAGAGGGCCCTGACACCGTGGATGACTCCAATTATTCAGTGAGACAGATCTTGAGAGGGTCTTGGCTCAGAGCACACCTCCCAGCTCCATTGTTGCTCCAGTAATAACTACAGATGGGAAACCCTTTCCCATGGCCTCTGCTCAGCACACAGTGTGACCATGGTGCTCTCTGCACCCGATTTCCACCATGCATCAGAATGTCAGTGTTGAGACGGCACTGAAATGGTCATTAGGTTTGCTCCAAAACCCTCTCGCACCCATCTGGCAGGCTGCATCGCCCTTTGCAGTGAAGCTGGGCAAGTTGCCTCTCTAAGGACACCATTCCTGCCCACCTGCTTTGAGAGTCTGTGATGGTAGGCTGATGACAGGACAGGTAGGATCCATGGTGCTGGACAGGGTGCCTACCTTATTCACTGCTCCTCCAATTCCCCTGTGATGGAGAGGGTGTTTCAGACCTAAGGAACAATTGGAGGGACATCTACTGCTGAATAGCCAGGTTGTGGCCTCCCTGTCCTGACAGCTCCACCCTTTGCTGGCCAGGGTCCTGAGCAACTGGGTGCAACTATGAGCAAGTGCCCAGATGATCTGCTGAGTTGTCTCCAGACAGAACAGCTCTGAGGGGCTGGGGCCCACAGTGAGCACACAGCTCACTGGCATTTGAACACACTTGGTTTTACTCCAGTTTTCAGTTTTGCAAGCTTACTGCATGCTATTCTACACCTCTGTAAATTAGAAAACATCAAAGACACCATATCCCAATATGAAAAGCAGCAGTAATTAGTAGTAATAGTAAGTTGTACAGGAATTAGTAGTTAACCCACTAGTAATCAATAACTAATTATACATGGCAATTAATTAATTCCACAAGAAGCATGAGCATAGGTGGGATCTATTTGTGTGATCTTATTATTCAGAATTAAGCTGTGCTCCAGTTTTTGTGACAGGTGTTTTAAAGTCGCTGGTGGAACTGATGGCTTTTCCATTCTGGGGTCTCCTAATCACAGCCCTTGGTCTTTTCCAAATGATTTTCCTTATGCATTTCATGCAATGCAGGCTCCAAAACCCTACTTGACTTTGATGTGTCCTCTGTAAACTATGCAAGTACACACTTGTCAGAACTTTCCCCTCCTGCTCCACTTTTCTTTAGTAAGACTAGTAAGGACAACTGTCCAAATCAGCCAAGAGATGGGAACATACTCTGATGGATCAGGTTCCTCAATTAAGCTGGTTTTGGATGAGAGCAAGCCACAACCACTGGGACAAATGTCCCAGGCTTCAGTCTAGTTCATTCTACATTTTAGATTAGATCATCTAAACACCATTTCCACCGTATCCTCACCTCCCCATAAAATTGTAACATTCTCTGGCTGTAGAGATTGACAGCTCAGATGGGCTGAGAATGAGCAGATTTCTTATTTTTGTAATCCCCATTATCTGTGTGCAATTTAACCAGATTATGATAGTACACACACAGCAATTTCCATGTTTTGTGAAGAATCTATTTCTAACATGAAAAATACTGTACTTTAAGAGGTAGGTCTGATATAGCTGTAGTGAAAAATGGATCAGCCAAAAACAATCCCCTTCCAAAAATAGCTACATGTTTGGATGTAATGAGATGATAAATGTGGGTGTCAGCTGCATTAAGAATGGGCTTTATTATGCAGGGATGGCTCTGTGAAGCTTCCCAGATTTACTTCTTTTCTGCCTCTTATTTTGAGGATCCAATTCTTCCTGCTTCTAAGCTGGTCTTTCATGTTTTTCATTATCTCCTCTACTTAAAGGAACCCAGTGTACTTTAACAGGAGTCTTTTTGCACCGGTAATACTAGTAATATTGCTTCTTCCCAAAGCTTCAGCTCAACCCAGGAGCTTGCAGCAGCATGAAGACAAACGATATTTAATACAATAAGAAACTGCCTACACATTCCCAAAGGCGAGGCTGGAGTTTGACTGATTAAACAGTCAGAGACCCTGTTTGGTTTTCACTTCATTTGGGACACTTCATTTCTGGCTTCCAATTTACTGTTGTATCTGGCAGGACTGAAGGAAGATTTACTATAACTCAAGTTCAATTATGGCAATGTAAAAAACATGCTTTATCAATCTCACTCGCCTTGCAAACTGGCCAGATTTCCAAACCAAAACATTTTTAAGAGAAACCAGAAATTTGGGTCTGTGTTTGGACCTCCTTCAAAAGGTGCCCAGTTTAATGGTCAGTTTACTACAACACCTGAATTTGAGCAGGATTGACACCAACAGCTACTTAGAGATATTGCTGCTTTTGTCATGTCTTGTATCCTCACAAAAGTGACAACAAAGTGCTTTGAACCTGCTTGTTGTCCTATCTGCTTGGTGTAGTCCTTGGGCCCAAAGAACTCATCAGGAGAGTATTTTTCCCTTGTAAATATAGACTTCCTAATTCAAAAGGTTGTGAAAGCTTTCCAGAGATGTTAGGTTTTGATTGTGTCCCTACACACCCAGCTCCATATTGAAGGGCTTTTTGGGATCTGCAAAATCCACATGCAGGTAGTTCTGATATCAGGAGGGGTCTGTTTGGCTTGCAGTAGGTGATAGCTGTAGGTCGTGGAGCTGCATGTGTCCAGCTCCTGCTGAGCCACGCACCTCGTGTCACTTCTCACTAGAAGGGGTTTTGGACTGGGGGAAGCCGGGTAGGATCAGCTGAGATTCTCAGCAAGTACCTCCATCAGCGTAATTGAACTTCTGACATCTGAACAAGCTGACAGAAGGAGTCATCACCATCCAGCTTCTTTGAGTTCAGCCCATTCTACTGTGCTGTAAATGTCTGCTGGTATCTGTCAGTTAATTAAAGCTGAGTTTTCCAAAGACAGTGATTGTTCTTCAGACAAATTATGATTTTTTTATCATCTGCCATTATGATAATTCTGTAATTTTTTTTTACTCAGTAATCCCCTCTACTATTGCCTCATTGTTTTAATAACTGAGCTTTATATAATGTTTTATTTAAATGTATGCCTGCCTCTAGCTGCACATGTCCAAGGTATGCAGTGGTCAGTGGGCCCTGATGATGGTCAGACTGAATGATAGAGCAGCTTCTGCTGCTCTCCCCCACAAAAGAGAGTCCTCCCCAAGCACATCTTCACCACCAGCAGTGGGAAGCATCCCAGGGTAGCAGAAGTCCTGTAAGAGAAGAGCCAAGATTATCGTCACTCAACAAGTTTTCTCAGACTCCCAGGAACACTGGAAAGAAGGAGTCTGTAATACTGTGGTCCTCTCTGATGGGTCTCCAGGAGCCTGGGCAAGGCAGAGCCGGGGATGCACCAGGGGAAAGCAGGAGAGCTGAGTTGCTGTGCCTGTGAGGTTAAAGTTCAGGACATGTTTCTCCTCCAGCTTTGGGGCATGTCAGCTCCTGGCAGAAGCAATGAGGCACTCATATGGCTTCTCCTCTAGGCCCTTTCCCTTCTTCATACTCCTCCTCTGGATGCTCTCCAATAGCTTTATATCTCTCTTATACTGTGGCACCCAAAGCTGCCCCCAGCGCTCGAGGTGAGGCTGCCCCAGTGCAGAGCAGAGGGGACAATCCCCTCCCTTGCCCGGCTGGCCATGCTGTGCCTGATGCCCCCAGGACAGGGTTGGGCCTCCTGGCTGCAAGGGCACAGTAGGTGCCAAGTGGAACATCCATGAGCAATGTGCCCTTCATGAAACAAGCATTACGTGCTTGACCTGAAGGACATGCTTGGGGGTCTTCAAAATGCTGTGTGAGTCCTGATGAGGGACACTGAGCACCAGTATGTAGATGGAAGGCAAATTTTGGTTATAAATCTGCTTGCTTTCCTGTTAGGGGCAAAGTTATAAAAAAAACTATTAGTCAACACTGTAATTGATGGTTTGATGGTAATTTGCAGCAGCACAGTACCATGAATATCAATTTTACTCAAAAGAACAGATAATGAAAACTTTTCATTTTGTAGTGACTCACGTGTAATACACGGCATTTCCTTTAATAGGAAATGATGTGCGTACAAAATCCATAGTTGCTATGATTAGTTGTTGCTGATCTTTAAAGATAAGAGGCAAAGTGGGGGGAAAAAATTGAAAACTGTGTCAATTTATCAACAAGAAAGTTACTCAGATACCAGAAGTAATGAGTCTCTGAATAAAAATGACTATAATGAATCACTTCCTTGAAGTATAATTTAGCTGTGTTTAGAACTGAGTAAGTACAGCTCTGCGGTCCTAAGAAGTGTGCATTTCATGAAGGCAAGTGAAATTTCTTAGAGTCATTAAAAATTAGTTTGATCTCCTTAACTTAATTGGTACTACATATATTCCAATGAAGGACAATGGAATTCAGAGCTTTCTGTACCCTATGTGCAAAAAATAATGTAGTCCCTGCAGATACATAAAATCTACTTGGCATGTGAAGCCAGTACAGTGTGATGGCACTGGAGATATATTTTAAATTTGCAGGAGCAGACATTAGGTGGGAAGCAGGTTGTGTAGTCAAGCACTTAATGTGTTTTGCAAATCTACTTTCCTTACTATTCAGTTTCGTGCAACTCCTCCCTAACTATTGATCGAAACTTCACCACAGAGAAAGCAGGGCATGATCACACAGACTCAATGTTAGCAGAGCAGATACTCAGAAGATGTTTTAGAAGTTTCTTAGACTGCCATTCAGAAAGACCAGACTTGTCTTTCTCTGAGTGCTTATTTCTATTGTCAGTTGTGAAAGATAAAAATCAACATAATTTTAGCAGAAAAACTTCAACTTAAAAAAATTATTGTGTATTATTACAGAGAATTGCACATTACTGCCAATAAATCTATGATTTTTTGTTAGTGCTTTATGAAGAAAGAATCCAGTTCTGGGAACAGATGGTCACTTCGCAAAGCAAGAAATCATTGTAATATCTCACTATTGTCAGTCTTTCTAAGTTAGAATTGTTCTTCTGAGTTTTTACTTCTGAAGACAGAAATCCAAAGAATCGAAGAATCATAAAATATCCTGAGTTGGAAGGAAGCCACAAGAAACAAAGTCCGTGTCCTGACCCTGCTCAGGACATCCCCGTGAATCACACCATGTGCCTGAGAGCATTGTCCAAACTCTTCTTGAACTCTGTTGGGCTTGGTGCTGTAACCACCTGGTGGCAGGTTCTGGAGAGCCTGTTCCAGTGCCCAACCACCCTCTGGATAAAGAACCTTTTTCTGACATGCAGCCTAAACCTTCCCTGTTACAACTTCAGGCCATTCCCTCAGGTCCTGTCACTTGTCACCACAGAGAAGAGATCAGTGCCTGCCCCTCCCCTTCCCCTCACAAGGAAGCTGCAGACTGCAGTGAGGTCTCCCCTCACTCTCCTCTCCTCCAGGCTGAACAGATCAAGTGACCTCAGCCGCTCCTCGTACGGCTTCCCCTCCAGACCCTCCACCATGTTTGTTGCCCTCCTTTGGGCACTCTCCAATAGCTTTATATCTCTCCTATACTGTGGCACCCAGGACTGCCCCCAGCCCTCGAGGTGAGGCTGCCCCAGTGCAGAGCAGAGGGGACAATCCCCTCCCTTGCCCGGCTGGCCATGCTGTGCCTGATGCTCCCCAGGACACAGGTGGCCCTCCTGGCTGCCAGGGCACTGCTGACTCATGTTCAACTTGCCATCCACCAGAACCCCCAGGTCCCTTTCCATGGTTCTGCTCTCCAGCCTCTCATTTCCCAGTCTGTCTGTACATCCAGGGTTGCCCCCTCCCAGGGCAGAATCCGTCACTTGCCCTTGTTAAATCTCGCATGGCTGGTGATTGTCCATCTCTCTGATTTGTTGAGGTCTCTCTAAGGGGTCTCCCTGCCTTCGAGGGAGTCACCAGCTCCTCCCAATTTAGTGTCATCGGACCAACTTCAAGAAAAGATTTCTAATGCACCTTACTTACTGAAAATGACCCTAAGTTGTTTTATTTCCTTAAAAATCCCAAACAGCTTAAATAAGTCTGTATCTGTTCCTGTATCAAGTCCTCTTTTATAAGGTTCTTGGCTGAGATTGTCTCAGTTCGTTAGAGCACAGTGCAAATAACACCAGGATTGTGGGTTTGATCCCAGTACGGACCATTCACTAAAGAGTTGGGCTTGGTGATCCTTGTGGGTCCCTTTCAACTCAGAATATTCTGTGGTCTGTGATTGCTCCATGTTGGTGGGTCCCCATAACAATGTACTCCTTTCCACTGCCAAAAAACTCGTGACAAACATTTTTCAGTTGACTGATTCTTTCAAACGCCTGGAGTCACTTCTGTAGGGACACATTTTTTTCCCAGTACCTCCAGAATATTTCCATCTTCTCTTCTGAATAATTTTAACGACAAAGACTTTGCAGCCTCTATTAAATCTGTGCATTATTATTCACATATTTCATTTATACCTGGTATAGATGGAAAGAAAAACCCCAACATTTCAGCTGAAGAATTATTGTGTGGTTTTAAGTAGAAGAGTTTTCATTGTCAAATCTCAGTGGATTTGAGATTTTTAAGGTGGGAAATTCAGCCTCCCTTTGGGCAACTCACTACATTATTTTTTTTAACAGCCACCCTGGATTTAATATTAGTCCAGCAATGCAGGAGTTGATTCATGTCCTGTATCCCTCTGTCTTTGAAGAGTTTTTTTTGCAGTAAGAATTGCTGATTACTTCCTTTCCCTGCAGAGAACAATTTTTAACAGTAGGATCTTTAGTAGTTTTTGTGGTGCTGAAGAGTTTTTCAGTCATTGCTTGAGTGTTGTCTAGCCTATCAGTTCAAGGTCTGTGGTTTTCTTTCTAAGTCTAGCACAGTGCTCTTGTGCCATATGCTGTTGTGGTATCGTGTCACCTTTTATATCACCTCCCTAAGAAAAAGTCAGTGGTGATGCCAAGAAAAAAGATGAAGAAAAGTGGTTTATTCTCAGACATCAGAGTCTGCACTGTCACTCACACCTTTCCCCGATGACTTTGTGGGTTTTATCATTAATTGTGAGATTCGATCATTTTACCTGCAGTGATGAATGATAGGATATCTAAATACTGGACATACAATTTGTTATCAAAGCCAACATTTCAAAACACTTTTTCTTCCAAGACTTTAATTACATTTTTATTTTTAGGGGCTTGATTTCTTTATTTATTCTTAGGAGGCTTTCCATTTACTGTCATCCTCCAGGCTACAGCCTTGCTAATAGGTAAGTTCTTTCCTTGTTTCTTTCAACAGATACTCAAGTTATTGACCTATTTCTAATCCTGGTTTTTTTTACTCATTCACAGATTTTCAGTGGCCTTTTTTTTTTCTTGCAGTGCTTTTATTGTCTTCTTCTTTTTTTCCCACTTATGAGGATACTTATTTCCTTACTTCTCCGGTACTAAACTCTTGAGGATTCATGTCATTTGACATCTAAGAGCTTACTTCTTGTGACCAACGTTCTGCAACTCCTGAAATTATGAGGGCCTCCATAAATGCACATACACAGATTGAAGGGACTTGTTTTTCTGCATGGGTTATATCTCAAAGCACAGACCAGAGAATGCCTGGTTGTCTGGGATCCAGATTGTCTAAGACAGCCATCAGAGAGGAGCGATACCATTGATGGTGATGCCTAAATTTATGTTGATTAAAAGACAACCAATTCTAAGAAAACCACTATATACTTGAGTATTATGCATGAAAGAGTATCAATAGATGGTGCTGCCCATCATATGCAGAGTGTCGTTTTTCATTCTCCTTCATTTATAGCAATAGGTTTTCTTACTAATGAAGTCCGCTTCTGTACAACATGGAAGGTGAAATCTCAAATCTCTTAGCATTATTCATCTTTTCTACAAGGCCTTGGTGTTTTGGAGGTATTTAAGCCATGTTAGCATTGAAAAAAAGTACCACGTGAAGCTGAAAGGTGGAAAACCCCAATATGAAACTGCATGAATCAAAAGACTCTGAGTTTGCCTTCACTGGTGACTTAGTCCTCAGCTGTTGGATCTGAAATCTGTTGCTGAAGCTTCAACCCTGCTGTTTCCTAGTGACCAAGGTGTAGTGTTTTAAAGACCTCTACCTCTCCCCAGTTTGAAGGCAGGCATGTGAATGGGAACAGTTTGACATAAGATCTTATTCCCAAATGGCACAACCCAGAAACTGCACTGAAGGGTGCTCATGAAAGGCTGGTGGGACTACTTGCAGCTAGGGCCACCCTGACAGTGACAGGCACCCAGAAAGGATGATCTGAGTGAGATGTCTGGGGACAAAGATGCTCTGTCACTTCAAGTTTTCTCAGAAAAAAAGCTTTTTCATTGAGCGCTGTTTTTTCTCTCCCTGATTGACCAAATCAGTGGCCTTCTATGATGGAGTGACTGCATCAGTGGACAAGGGAAAGGTTATAGGGGTTATTTATCTGGTCTTCTGTAAAGTCTTTGACACAGTCCCCCAAAATTCTGCAAACTGGAGAAAAGGATTTGATGGGTGGATTGTGAGGTGGATGAGGATTGGTTTGACAGTCACATGCAGAGTGTAGTGGTCAGTGGCTCAGAGTTCCAGCGTATATCAGTGATAAGTGGTGCCCCTCAGGGGCCTGTACTGGGACCAGTGTGGTTTAGTATCTTCATTAATGTCACAGATAAAGGGATCAAGTGCATCCTTAGCAAATTTGCAGATGACACAACAGAAGGATGGGATGTAATCCAGAGGGGCCTGGACAAGCTCTAGGAATAGGGATCTTACAAGGTTCAACAAGGCCAAGTGCAAGGTGCTGTACCTGGGTCAGAGCAACCCTGGTATCAACACNGCATGGATTCGAACTGAAAGAGAGTAGGTTTAGATTAGATATTAGGAAGGAATTCTTTACTGTGAGGGTGGTGAGACACTGGAACAGGTTGCCCAAGGAAGTTGTGGGTATCCCATCCCTGGAAGTATTCAAGGCCAGGCTGGACGGAGCTCTGGGCAACCTGGTCTAGTGAAATGTGTTCCTGCCCACAGCAGGGGGGGTGGAACTGGATGAGGTTTAAGGTCCCTTCCAACTCAGGCCATTCTATGATTTTAGGATTCTAGGATTTGATGTTTCTGATGCTGGGTGGTGACACCAACATTGCCAGCACTTCAGCAGGGCTCAGAAAGCCCACAGTGGTTTGCATAAGGCTGGATCAGGGATATAGTGGCCAAGGACCCCCCACTCAGAGACCTGAGTCAGGGCTGCTTCATGTTGTGGAGTAGCCAGCAGCACTTTTGCCTGTTTTCTTTGGAACAAAGTGAAACATTCCCACAATCCCCACTTTTTCCATAAACACAGGCCTACAGGATGGATACGCTCACCTGAGTCTGACCAGTCCGCCAAAAACATCCATTAATGAGTCAGTCACAAAAACAGGGCTTCCAAACCCCAAAGGGGGAAGAGTCTGGGGCATCCTGTGGCTTTCACCCACTTCAGTCAGGGAGATTAACTGCAGAGCTGCTGAATAATCAAGACACTTGATTTTGGGTGAATGACTGTGACATTAAGAGCCATAATTTAGAGTGAAAGATTTCAGGAATGCAGCTGGATTAATTAGGTGTCACCATTTATTGAGCCCTGGAGGAAGAACTGTTTGCTCTTGTTACTGCCAGGTATCACTCCCAGAAAACATACCAGTCAGTCCTTGCTCCCAAAGCTAAAACACAACTCTGGTCCTCTGCTGAGCTTGTGCTTCGCAGAGCTCTTCAAGGCTGACACTCCTTTTCCGGGACAGCAAAGGCCTGGGAAAAATGAATCTATATTTTTGTATCCTGGCCTTCACGGGTCAGCAGGACACCTGACCAAAAAATCTGAAAGAGTGAAGGTACCAGTAAGTGTACTGCTGAAACTTATTCTGTGTGGAGGTGTAAGCAACCTAGAAAAACCAAATATTTGCTCATAATAGTTCGTGGTTTTTCAGCTACATATACTCAAAATTTTAATTTCCAGAGAACTGCACAAGACTTAGGAATTTTAATCAGTATGTTAAAAGACTTCTTCAGAAAAAATACAACATAAGAACTCTTTGCCAACTCTTTGAATGTATTTATTTACGTTTGGATTTATGTAAGGAAGTCTCATGCTATAAATTTTTATTAAAAACATGTCATTAGAAATAAATAGTACATTTATAGTCATAAATAAACCAGTAGTTTTCACGCACACTAATGTTGCTTCCTCTTACAAAACTGGAAGCGTATTTCACCATCTTTGTTTGTCTGTTTATACTTGATATAAAAGGATAAAGCTGCTGCATGAAGTTTATATTTATTGTGGGTTTCATATATCCCCAGACTAGTGTTTTTGTCTATTTTCCTAATAATAATTATACAGGAAACACACCCTTCTATTCTTGCTATTGATTTTGGATAGGGTAAATGAGCTTAAACATTTCAGAAAGAATGTAGTGATCATAACAAAGATTAATACATTTGTTGCTTTTTCCTGCTTGCTCATGGAAATGACTGATTTGTATGAAAAAAGAATTATGCTTATAGGAAGGCTCGACACCACCAGCTAGTTAAAGGAAAAAGTACATTATTATAGAACCTTATTAGCTATGTGAAGATGTGTGTCCTGGTTTCTCAGATACTAGGAAAGCAGAATTCCTCGATGCTGTTCTCCTTTCTTGTTTCTGTTTCCTGCAGATCAAGTTGATGATACTCAAATGTCACACGGTTGATATGTTTGCCGCTGGAGACCATTCGCAGCACTGTGTTGTCACAGCCAATCTTCATTTGGGCTAATTAGGGAAAAGAGATATAAAGGAGATATAAAGATACATTTATATGAGAGAGAGTGAGGGGAAAAGAGATATATAATGATGGGAATTATAAAGCACTGATACATGCAATTTCGGAAATAAAGCAAATTTTCATGTAGTAATGACCTGCTGGTGGTGATACTGCTGATTAACCTTTGTGTTTGTTAGTTTTGCTTTACAACGCTTGGGTATTTACTCAAGTATCCTTCCCTCATGCAAATGCCACTCCACATCTATGTGCTACTGTTAGGTAGCACGAGTGACGGGTAAGGGTAATGGCACTCTATCCTGAAGATAGCCAAAATTAGCAACATTGAAATGTTTCCTTTTAGGATGAGCAGGTTTGTGTGTAAGGACATTCTTCACAGGAACAAAGACATGTGAGAGTCCCATCAAGACAAACTCAAATGGTAGTGCCCAGCACATGGACTCACTCTGAGGGAAATCAAGTGTACCACTAACTGCTGCTTTAGATAAGACATTTGAGTGGAGGCTTGGGAAAGCCTTTTTGTTTGGGGAACTTGGAGCCCCTTCCTCACTTGGGGAGAAATCTGGCATGTCACTGGGAGAGCAGGAGCTGCTGAGACGGATTTTCACTTCCTTCACACCACCAGGAAAACACATTTTAATCTCATTCCAGTGCTCAGTATTATCACACAACAGCAGCACTTGCCAGTTAAATCTTCGAACAATGTCTGGACTGTTAAGGTATGGTGTGATGAAAGGCAAGGGACACCACAAGGACCTGGCACGTTCCTGCTCTCCAGCTCTGTGGAAATGCCACTTCTCCAGTGCCCTGTTGATACACCTGAGATATGACAGGTGTGTCACAGGAGTTAAGTTTGTCGTATCACTGCCACACTTTGCAGTTTAATATTAGGGAAACTGGAAATTCTTATTTTTATGGGGAAAAAGAAGTCACTGCACCAGCATGATAGTGAAACAGTTTCAGGGCCTCAGCAGGGTTCAAAGTAGAGAATGGGAGCTCTGAGGCTTTTGGGGTATGTATTGCACCTGCAGCAGAAAAGGCCTTGGAAACACTGAGTAAATGAGACAAAAGCTCCTTAACTGAAAATGTAGCAATCTGCCTTTGTTTGTTGTGAATTTCCAGACTTTTTTATGTGCTGATATTCTAATATTTATTTTTGTCATAGGACAAGAATTTTTAAAATGTGTGTAATTTAGCCTTGTCACAATGATTGCTGAAGGGGCAAATGAAGGTGGTCATGGCTGTGCTGTAACACACAGCCAAACCACAGGCTTGAATATCTTTAGCTCTCATATTCTGGTAGATGTGAAGTTCACCAGTCTAGCAGGAAGTCCAGGTGTGTGTGTGGGTCTCTGCATGTCTTATTATGGTTAATTATTTTATTATGTGGAGGTAATTGCAAGAAGGAATTCTTACCAGACCCATGAAAGGAGTGACAGAGGTCAGCTAGAGGAAACATCTTGGATGGGTCTAAGCCAGCTCCTCCAAGAAGCTCTACAAAATCTCCCACTCCTGCACAGCCTGCAGATGGTTTCTTAAAAAGGCAGAGGCTAAAAGTTATTTACCATTTATCTACAAAATGTCGCAGTTCTCCACACGATTGCAGCCAACAATAGGGGTTTTAGAACTCCCCTGTGCTCAAAGCTGTGCGAAATCGGTTTCTCATCCTCAGCAGTACTACCTTGATGTGACATTAGTAAGTTAAATTTCTTAAGGGATTCCAAAGAAAGACCTAAGTAGACTCTGAAAATTACTGACACATAGATAAGGTGTTGATTCAACTGCTTTTAATGCAGATAAGCAATCTGGTTCTGGATGCTTAGACATTATATCAAATTAACGCAGGCATGGGCTGCATGTACACCTACATTCAGCTGGCAGGCAGGAACTTCAGTTCCACTATACCATACTTATTCCTAAAAAAATGCTAAAATGCACCATTGTGGCAAAGTTCAATTAAAGTAGAATGTAACAAAAAGAATAGTTTTGTCTGAAAACAATGGCTTACGTATATTAGACCCGCAATTTTTCTGAAATGAATGCTGTTTGCTAAAATTATCTTGCATGGACACCTTGAGCGCCTTCGGGTTGTCACCCCTATGCTGCTATTTAAGTGCCTGGTTTCTTTATCTTCCTTTGCTGTTGTCCCTTTTCTGCCCACCACTGAATAAGTTAACTAATTCACTTGCCCATCTCTCAAAGCCTGGCTTACTGAGACACTGGCAATCTCCATGAAGAACTCAGGCTGCCAGACTCACCAGCAGAAGAAAACAAATTTCCTTGCTCAATTCTTCTGGATATTTTGGAATTGGCACCTTCTTAGACCTGCCAGGCACAGGTATCGCCAACAGCTTCTATCATCTTCTGTCTGTCACCAAGCACCAAATACCCCGGATCAGAGCAGATGGAGCAGAGGATGCTCAGCATGTGGAGCAGGCAATCAATTGTGAGCACGTTTGTATTTTCTCCGTGATAATACCTTGCTATCTAATGTCTCCTTTCTCTCTTCAGAGTGTTTGCTGCTTTCATTAATTTAAATAGAGACAGACAGCTCTCGGGGAGAATGCTCCTTTCTTTATAATGAAACCCTTATCCTTTGTTATGGCAAGCAATCATTACATGCATTAATGGTACTTTGCATAATTTGATTGCCGTTGCAACATTACAGAGACAATAGCGGCAGAGACAGCCCCAGCTCTCCTCTCTGGGGAGAAACAAGAGTCCTCAGCGTGCATACAAGCGGTGCAGAGCACACGTGCCTTAGCAGCTAGTGCCACAGGCTATCCCTGCTTCACCCCTTCTCTCTTCCGTGCTCAGGAAAATTGCACATGCTAATATTTACTTAGGAAATAAAGAACTTACTTTTAAAAAGAGGCCATTTAAGTGTCCCAGGATAAGATCAGATATTTTTATCACCACTGGGTAGATTATGGAGAAGCTGCAGTTTCTGTGCTGGTGAGGAATGACCATGGTAAACCTTCCTGAGGGAGTCTGAGAGATGACATTGCAAGCTGGGACACAGGAAAAGGCACAAGAGTTATTTGTCCAGTCATCACTGCACGTAGCAAAACTACTTAATTCTGGTACCAAAAAAGCAGAGATAATTTAATTACTGCGACTTACAACCAAATGTTGAAAAATACGTGTGTGGCATTTTCTGAGGTTCTTGCATAGCATTTGTTCCTTAAAAATTCCCTCCCCATTGTTTACTACGTAGCATGAGGTCTGGCAGAACTTGACGGTGAAGCAGTCAATAGCAGAGCTCACACCCCAAATCTATACGTCAGGGGGTCATGCTGTCAAGGGCTCTTACAGTTTGGCTGTTTGAAGGAGGCTAAACACAGGTGGAGGGAGGGATTTTGTTTAGTTTTGACAGCTTATTGCCTGATATTGCCAGCAACCCCCTAAATCCTATTCTGCTCCTCTTAACTGGAGTTCCTTACCCTAAAAAATATCTCATTGAAGGGAGAGCATGATTTTATCTTTAAGTTCAAACTTAAGAGTTCAGGTAAAGGAGTAACTTATCATCTATGTGAGCAGCCCAAGGGATCACTGACACAGACCTGGGGCCCTGCAGCTGCTTCTGCAGGACAGTGAAAGACACCAGCCACCTCCAGCAGTTGAATACAAAAATCACATCCATGGGCATGAAGCCACACCAGAGTGGGGACCCAGCTTGCAGGCTCAAGTCTGAATAACTTGGAGTAAGGACAGGGCAGACATGCTGTCACCTTTCTTTTTTTTTTTTTTTTTCACTTTGCATGGTTAGGCAGATAAATCAGACTGGCCTGAACAACAGTTGTTAAATGTCCTGTCCTCTCTGGATAAAACAGTTCAAGTGAGGCACTGGAACAGGTTGTAGAGTCAAGTTGTGGGTGCCCCACTGCTGGAAGAGTTCAACACCAGGCTGAATGGGGCCATGGACAGCCTGGTCTAGTGCGTGGCATTCCTGGTCATGGTGGGGGGGTTGAAACAAGATGATCTTTATGATCTCTTTCAACCCAAGCCGTTCTATGATTCTGTGATAATTTGTGCCTTGCCAGCTCAGAGGCTTAGGGAAAGAACTTGCAAATAGGTTATTGTGATCATATATCTCTCATAACTACCACGTGACTATTCAATACACTGATTTTACTGTTGAACTATTTAAAATCTTTTTTTCCTCATTGTTCACCCAGATCTAGAAAATGCTGGGATTGAAGCTGCTAAATTAATACTATTTGTTCTAGCTAAATGTGTTGGAACATGACAATATTAGATTGAGAGGAATCTTAATTGAAAGAAAGAGCGTTATGGTCTTGCATATTGAAGCCTGTGTGATCTCTTAAGCTCCTTTTTTTTCCTTTGGACACACACCAAGCCTGAGTCAAGCCTACAGGCATGCAGGTGTGCATGGCTCTGCTGGCCTTGCTGCGGCCATGTCAGTGCAGATAACCACAGCGAGAAAATCCAGAGCAAAGCAACACACTCTTTTTTTGCTTCCTGCCCCAGATTCGAGCCCCTTTGGTGGTATGAAATGCAGACTTACGGAAGAGATTGGTGTTTTTCTTGACGGTGACAGTAAATCCGTTGCCCGGATGCTGAATCCTGAAGAAGATCATTGCCACGTTCTGTGATGATCTGATGCTCCTCTGAATATTCCCACTTTCACAGAAGTCTACGTATCTTTGGGAAGTGGTGAGGGGATGGTCCAAGGAACTGGGAAATTTCTCCCCCTTGAGTATCCATCCATCAAACACCTACAGAGGTTCAATAATTTCAAAAAAGGGTTTTGCTTATTGCTCTGTTAGCAGAGAACAGAAACATTAAGTAAAACATACACTCTTTTATTTTGACATCATATAACCTGTTCAAAGACACAAAATGAAAATAAAATTTTTTTGTATTTATTGATTTCCTAACATTTAACTAATTATTCATACTTCAACTGATGTTTAGGAAAGGGATATATATAACTTCTAATGTTGTTTTTATCTCCTTCAAGTGACAATTCAGGTTATCTTTTTATTGAGGGAAGTATCTCTTTTTGCTTCAGCATCATCAATTTTTTTTTTTTTTTTNATTTCATTGTTACTATGAGAAGTTTTCGACCAGTTTTATTTGGGAGCCACGAGAAATCTAAGTAACCTTTTCAAACTCTGGGCATTATGTCAATTGATCTGGCCTGTAATTTTCCATCATCCATGTTTTACAGCTTGTCATTAATGGTCCCAGTGGCCTTCCAGAGGTATTGGAATACAAAAAACTTTGGGGAGGAATTATTGGCAAAGGTATTGCTCTCACTTGTGTCGGCTCTTTCACCTCATCCTAACCACTAGAAAGCAAACCAAATCCTGCATATTTTTCTGGACCTTAAGCATCAAGTTCTACAAATCTTTCCTTCATAACAAAAAAGTAACAATTTTCCCTCACTGTCTTCAGAGAAATGTATCAGAAGTAGAAATACCTATTAATTCTAGCATAGATATGCAGCTGCCTGCCTTGCTGTTTCAATTCCCTCGTAGCTGCTCTCACATGGTAATTCCTTAAACACTTCAGTCAATACTCCCAAAATTCAAGAACCAGATTCAGCCATCTCTTCAGTCCATAATTCTGATGTGAGTATGGGGGACTTCCCGATGAAAAAACCATCAGGATCAGTCTCTGGATTTGCCAGAACTGTAAATTTCTGAAGTAATGAGATGCAGGTGCTCAAATTGCATGAGGGGAAAGCTGCCTGTATATATACAGCAATATAACACAGAAGTTTGGGACACCATTAGCAAAGAAAGGAAAGTTCAATAAAACAAAAAGATCTCTTGGCATTTTTCTAGCCTCCATGAGTGACCGCAAGTCCAGGTACAAAAGCCTTGGACCCACAAGAGACTGAAATCAGCCTCCCTGTAGCTATGTGGGGAGAGGTCTCAGCCAAGGTATGGAATGGAAGGAGAGAATTCTCCAGGGTAGAGGAAGCAGGAGACAAGGAAAGGGATAAAGGTCAGATTTCCTCCTTCTCCCGATTCCTGGACCTCAGCTGGTCACTAGGTGGGATGTGGTCTGTGCTGTGCCTGGCCAGTGCAGCACAAAGAGCAAGGTGCAGGGCGAGGGGAGCCAGGGACCATCGAGCCTCCCCTTCTCTCCTTGACCCAGTTCAGACCTCGGTGAATGTTCCTGCCTGCCAGAGAAATGTGCTGGTGAAGTTCTTTAACACTGGAATGTAAATGGCTCTGAGTCATGAGCCTCCTTCTGTTCAGAGCCTATGTCCTGAAAAGTTCCAGCAGGGAAATTTTAAAGAATGCCTGCAATGATCTGCTCACTATTAATCTGGTGCTGAGTGACCTGTGAGCAGAGGTCCCAGAGCGGTAACAGCCACCCAGAGAGCTGTATCAATATCTGCAGGGCTCATGTGATTCACAGTGCAACGAGAAAATCCTACTGACCAAATTTTCAGCCATTCCTGCAGGTACGGACACTCCACAGAGGCACTTCCAGTGCTGTAGTTTGGAGTGGGATCCTCATCCTGCATCTGACTGTGCTTTAAAGGAGTTGTGATGGGGGCTACACATATTCAGAGTGCCTCAGGGAGGAGAAAGAGCCATCCCAGAGATGGTTGCTCTGCGAAAGCCTGTTTTGCACACACAAATACACACATACAGAGACATGCACACGCACTCGCCTGCCCCTTGCATGCACAGCAAACACCTCACAGGTCACAGGAGAGCAGAGACTTGCAGCTTCTTACCTTCAGGAAGTCACCCCCTTGGCAGTCGATGTTCACAAAGTCGTAGTCTATTGTGATGAGCTCCTCGGGCTCCCCGATGAAGAAGGTTGCGCAGTGCAGCTGTGGTTGGTCTGCGGTGAAGGTGAACTGCCCCTCTATACTCAGCATGTCAATGCACCCTGGAGAAGCAGGGACAAAGGGCTGCTGCCTCTGCCTGCTCTGGAGGGAGACTCAGTGATGGCTCCCACCGTGCAGGGAAGGAGGGGGATAGGGGAGACCCCCCCGCACTGGGATCCGGCTGGCAGTGAGGACAGGGAGAGCCAGCTGAAGCAATTAGGAGCCTGCTGAGCATCAGAGGATAGTAACTCGCAGGTGTGAGCACAAGCATGTGACAGGGGGGATGCAGGGGACGGTGTGTCAAAGCATCTCTGAGCAGAAAACTCCATGTGTGTATGTGCCCAAGAGCACAAATGCTGTATTCTTTCAGATTTCTCTCTAATCACAGCTGCTACACCTGCCCCACCCCTTGGCAATGTGACCCTGCCCAGGGACATAGGAGTAGAATCCCCATCCTGCTCCAGTTATTTGGGACCATCAACTACGAACCCCAACCCTTTGCCTCAAACCACAGGTTCCTGCGGTTTTAATGTTTCATCCTTCTTCTCCCTAGTCTTGCAAAAAGGTCCTGCAGCTCTGTCATTCCCAATTAGCCCTTCCCCCCCACGAGGTACCCCCAGGATTCTCCCACCCGCCAGTAGTCCCTACCAGAGCACCAAAGAAACTCACGGAGTGACCGCCGGTAGATCTGTCCTGCAGACAGCTCTCGCTTCAGATCTTCACTGAGTAGTAGAAAGGGGTCATCTTCACCAGCATCTCTCACCTGATGAAAGATGGAGGGCAAAAAGAGTCTGGGGCGAAGTGAAATGCAGCCCTCTCCTTGTGCCTCTCAAGAACAGGCACAGCACATTACATCCCTCCTCCACAAACAGTACAGCTGTGGAAGAGCTCAGGCAGAAAGCTGCCAACCTGCAGCAGGGGGAAATAAACCTGGTACCTAAGAGGTGATTCCAGCAGCTAAGTGCACTGAGAGTCTCTTAAAGCCTCAGCAAAATTGCTGAGGATAAATAAATGGAGGAGTAGTACAGAATACATGGGACTGTTGCAATGATGTTACCCAGGTGTAAGTTCAATGCAGGAAAAGTGGGAATAGGAAAGGGAGAGAGAATAAAGCACAGTGTTTGAAAGCTGAGAGACAAGTCAGAAGACAGCAGCTGAAAGCACAGCGAGGTGTTTAATCATCAGCCCTATTGCTCACCTCTAGGTATCTGGTTTCTCCCTTGGAGGCAGCCAGGAAGATGAGAACGAGGTGGCATTGAAACTGGAAAGCAGACGGCATGCTGACACCTGCTCTGGCGGCCGTCCCTCTCCCTGTGGCCAAGTTTCTCCGGGTCTGTGCCGGTATGCAGGAGCCGCTGGGGTGTCTTGGAGCGAGTCTTTTTATAGAGCTGTTGGGAGGGGAGGCACTTGGTCCCCGTACTGATAGGGTAACCCATGGTAACTGAATTCCTCTCGCAGTGACACAGTACGTGGGCATGACGAGGGTCCAAATTGCAGCCACAAATTTTCAAGACGGTTGAATTCCCCTCTCTGGCAGATGTCTTTCCTGCTTATCTGTCTGGTGGAAAAGCTGAGAACCTCGGGGAAGAGAGCCCATCCCCGTGCAGATGGGGCTCTCATGCAGTGTTTATTTCCAGTTACCTCGAAGTGAGCAACGAGGAGCATCCCTCCCTCCTCCCGGGGCAGTCCCGGGGTATTTCGGACCTGCAGGGCTTCCTGCCTCCCTTCTGCTGCTCTGTAACATGCAGCTCTCTGCAGTGCCTGAGCCAGGTGCTTCCTGCTGGCCAGGCCTGGGTGGGCACCCCTGCGTCCCAGGCAGGCTTGCAGCCTGTGCCAGCATCCCTCCAGGGCTCTGCAGCAAGTACACAGGCAAAAACAGAGAGCTCTCCCCACCAGAAACAGCTATCATACAGAAATTATGAAAACTTGAGGTTCCAAGGGTGTATTCATCACAGAACTCCTGATACTGCTTCAGCCCTGATCCTCAAGGGAAACCTGGGAAGATCTTTAAAAGTTGAACCTGTGAGTGAAATTTCATAACTCTGCAGACTACTAAAAATCAGGAGCTCAGCAGAGGTATTAGATGTGGATATATTCTTGTTTTCCCCTGACCAGGATGAAAACCATCAACACTCTGCAGAGGGTGACTACCCTTTCCGCACCTCAAGCTTCTTGCTAATGTATCCTTTTGCTCTATGCTTTCATGTCAAATGTCGCTTTGGTTCAACAAAACTTAGAAATAATACGAGCAAGACTTGCAAAATTTAAAGTTTGTTGCTCCTGATTTCATTGCAAGGATTTATAAACATCAGAAACACTTGCTGTTTCACACAATTTGTTGGTTGAAAAACAAATAAATGGGTATTATTCTGTCTACACACCTGTGGCTCTGACCTTACTATGATGCAATTCTTATCTTACAGTTTGCTTTATGGTAAACTGTAATACTGTTCCATATCTGCATGGATATGGAACTTCTGTGATTTTTTGAGAAAAAAATTACTGAGGAAATGGAAAACATTATTTTTGAACTTTGGCCTCAGGTTGGATTCAAAGGTTGGTAAAACTGCTCTGTAGAAATGAATAATTAATCACTGCATGAACTGAGACTGAATTGATTCTCTTCATGAATGTACCTTGATTTGTTTAAATACTGTCATTTTAGGCAAGGATTATCAGAAGATTATACAAGGGAGTTTGGAATCTGAAATCCATTGAAGTTCCTTGGGAATTACAAGCTTTGCTGGAAAACTGCAGTGTTTAGTCCCAGTTTGCATTAGAGGATGGGTGGAAGGTTAATCACGGAGGTGAGAGGTGCCTTGGAGACCACCAGGATCAGAAGGGGCTGCAGGGGAGCCCAGCCTTACTGGCTTTTCTTTTGCTCACCGTCTAAAGAGATTGATATGGTTAAAATTATAGCTTGACCCTTCCACTCCCCCCCTTAGAGGCATTTTACAGAATCCAGTCCCAAATTCTGGCTGCAGTGTCCCAGTTTGCCCTGCCAGTCCCCAGCCTAGACCTCAGATGCTGAGTGTTGAGGAATATTCAGTGCAGGGAGCTCGGTGTGCAGCTGCAGTGGGAGCTGGAAATTGAGCTCCTTGGGGCAGGAGTCCAAGGCAAGAGACTGTGAACTGCTGACCTTTTGAATTCCTGAAGGCCCAGGGACCTGTGGCACCAGCCAGGTGACCTGACACTCAGAGACACAACAAGAGTTGAGGAATCAGCTGGAAGATCACAGACGTTCACAAACACAGACTGTGAGGGTATAAAAGCCCAGGTGTTCCTTTGTTCAGGGTCCCTCTCTGAAGGCACCAGCTTGAGGTTTTCATTCTGTTGCTGCACCATTATAAAATTACTTAAAGGAGACAGAAGTCTGAGGCTCCGCTGTGGGAAGCCTGGGGTTGAGCAGGTGAGGAAAGCTGGTCTGCCTGTGTCAGTGTGGGATGCGTAGGGAGTTGAGTGGGGACCCATCGGCTCAGTGAAGCTGCCCACTGTGAAGGGGCTTTGGTCCCAGCAGTCAAAGTCTCTGGTGGTGAGAATGTGACTGCCTGAGTGCCTCCTGAATGGTCAGATTATCTTACTGTGAGTCCTTGAAGATCTTCAGTGAAGGAGAGAGAGTGTTTGATTTTGTGTGAATTTGTTACTGAAGATTTCAGATTTCAGAATTCAACTCCAAAAATGATGGACACATGGCACTGCAGCTAAATTATTATGACTCTATTAAACCAGATGTGAGGTGATCTACTCAGAATGAAACATACCAACAGTGATGTCAGCATAGTTAAAACCCTTGCCAGTGAATAGCTGAGATCTGGGCTTAGCATAACATTCACCAGTGGAGATGCCCAGAAAAGCAGGAAGCCCCACAGCCTGGAGGACATCCTGGCAGATGTAGTGAGGGCACTGTCCTTCTTCAATAAACAAGGTGGTGGAAAGGAGGATAGGAGCCACCTCCATATCTGTTGTAATTTATTGCTCAAACAGGGCCTATGGTGACTCTGAAATTCCCATGCAACACCTGTAGGAGTTTGTTTTGAGTGTACAAATATTCTGTGTAACATTGGTGCAAAAGCAACTTTGCTGTTGATGTGGAACTTAATTTTAACAGATGTCTTAAGCTGGGGTTTTTTTCCACTTTTCAGCTCTGGGTTCAGCAGGAGCTGATGAAGCATGATGACATCCTGACCAGCCTCATCACAAAGCCTCCCAGTGCCTGGGGTAATTCTCTGTGTCTTCAAACACAGGGCTGTTCTCAGCCCCAGTGTCATATGCTTTCCTTTGTGCAGCTCTAATGCTTGGGGAAGGCAAGCATTTGGGATGGGATAGGGAATCACATGCAAAGAGATGCAGCTGCTGCTGCTGGCTGGGGCTCTGCTGCCTCAGGTGGAGCTCAAGCAGATAGATCTCCAAAAGGAACGAGTTGAAGGGGAAAGAGGGGGTCATTTCCCAGCCCTGCATCCCAGCTGTTAGAGGGTGAGAGAGGATGGGAGGCCATCTTCTCACTCAAGTCTGCTGTCTCCTCAGAGTGTATCACAAGTCCCCTTACCCTTTACCCTCCCTTTTCCTGCTGCACCACTGCTTTTGTTAAAAGTCACTTGCAGAAACTGAGATTTTCAGGAGATGAGAATGTGACTAACAAAGCAAAGAAAAATCACTTTGAACTGGGTTCAAAACACCCCTGCAGCAATTCAGAAGGGAAAAGCACCTTCAATGTGATACAAACCCTTGGCAAATGAGGAGAGTGTCATTTTCTTTCATGGAGCTGAGTCACGATAGCACCCTGAAGGACAAATTTTTTTGTTAATATCAAATTGTTTAACATAGTAAAATGCATTCCCCAGTGACACCCTGCCACGGGCTAAATAATCCAGTTGATTGGCACCTTGATCTGCTAACAACTGTAACTTATCCTGGGAGCAGCCCCTTTCCCTGGCAGAAACGATGGGAAGCCATGGTGCTGGTGAGAGTCTGGGCTGAGTGCAGGGCAGCACTCACTCTGCTCTGCTGCAGCTCAGGATGGCACTGTTTAGGCACCCCAGCCTTTGCAGAGCCTTGGGCTGTTAAAGCAGTGCTCATGGGTGGGCTTTTCAGGAACGTGCTTTGGAGTACCTGCCTGCCCCACTAGTGCTCAAAGCTTGTAGGTGTCTTGTCAGCTATTATAGCAAAGAAGAGATCCCAGCTATGGTAAGAAGTGGAGAAAATAAAGCTGAATAAGGATGGTAGCAAAATGAAGTCCATTTACCTTCCCCCATGGTGATCAAATCATGCTCTGTCCTATAATACAGGAGGTAAATGCAGTTTCTTCTCCTAAAATGTAAAAGTAGTTGTTACAGGAAAAATACGCATGAAGTGCTTGGTAGTGAGATTTCTTAGTGAGAAGTGCTTGAGCTACAGACACTTCTTAGGGATCCCTCCCTGTTGCAAAGAGAGGCTAGATGTTATGAACCCTTTCTGCTCCCCAAAAGGGTCCCTTGAGTCCCCAGCTCATTAATACAGTTCTTCTTACTCCTGAGCCGCAGCCTGACTTCTGGAGCAAGCAGCTGGAGCAGAGCAAATCTCTCCCTAGCACTGGGACCTTAAACATGAGTTAATATTTCTGGTATAGACACAATCCCAAGCAAGATCTGACTCCACACCACAGGGCTCAGCCTGGCTGCTGCATATCCTATGGAGGCTCCTCTGCTTGTTTGTGACTGGTGGTTTCTTGAACCGAGAGGAGCAGCAGCGACACTGCAGAGCAATTGCTCCGGTGAAGAGGGGCAGTCCTGCCTCAGGCACTCTGTCCTCAGCTGTTCATGCTGATTTCTCACTACTGCTCAGAGCTAGCTGAAGAGATGCCGTATGGGGTCATGCACAGTATGAGACATCTGACTGGACTTTACACTTCATATCATGTCAGCTGCTAAACATTGCGCTGAGTTACATTTATTTCCCTTATGCTCTTTCCCACTGTAACTGAGAATTCATTCAGGGATCAGCTTTTCATTTCTTTCATGGTGTCTGGGAGATGTACTACTAGTCATTCCTGTCTTTTTATCAAGTGGCTGCAGGTCTCATATCAATGTCAGTGTCTTTGAAGAGTAGACATTTCTACACATCACTTGTAGTTTATTGTACATGTTCAACTGTTTGTGAATCCTTCAGTATATTGCTTCTGAACAATGGGATTGGTTAACCCAGATTAAGGTGAGAAAGAAATCTAGTGGCTCTAAAGTGTCACATATGCTACAGTGAAGGCTAAATTTTTTGTCTCATCTTTGCTAAATCGCAATCAGGCACTGCTTTGAAATAACACCACAGAAAAGAATGCAAGGGGAAGATTGTATAGCAAATCACAGTCCTGAAGGCCATTTGGAAATCATGTCCTTAATACAGACATGCACAAGACTTCGCTTCAAACTCTGTTTGAGGCAAAGACAAAGTTGTAAGGAGCTCCTGCTCCTGGCCCAGTTCCCTCATACCTTGTGTCACCACAGAAAACACTGAGATAACTTCATCTGTACTTAGTACTGACAAATCATTACTGAATACTTCACTAAAGTCATGAGGAACTTAGCAGCCACATCCCATAGTGTCCATCAGTCTTCTCTACACTAAGAAGTCACACCATGCTTCATGTTACCCTTCTTGATAAGGGCAAATTATCAAGATACCCAGCACATCTACTCACTACCACATCCCATTGCAATGGTCACTGCCCTGCCTGACACCCTGCTGGGAAGCAACCCAGGGCACAGACCCAGAAAAATAAATGTGGAGTTTAGAGCTCCAAAGCCCTCGTTGTCTAGAGGGCCCAAAGTGTGACTGCATTCAGGATGCTAACGGGGCCTGTGGTCATAACTACATTTAGGAACTGTTTCTCAGACTATGAGAAATGAGTTTGATACCATGGCAGTTAACAATGAAATACTGCCTATTCTACAAAATGCATCAGTCAACTACTGGAAAGACCATTTAAGCACCTGGACTATGGATATAAAACAGGAAAGATAGAATTCAGCATGATTACACTAAGTAAATTGGCCCTGTCAATGGTTTGATATGTCCTTTTTGCAAGAACCCAATCAGAGTTGCAATGACAGCTGAAGGAGAGCATTTCCAGCAGCAGAAACACAAAGTCTGAGATCACATTTTGTGCTTCAATCCTTTGCTCTCGTGTTTGTTTCAGGGTCAGGCAGGTGTCCCAACAGTCCATGATCCAATCCGAGCCCAGGACTCCTCTGTCTGTAATCAGTGGGCACCTCCATTACTGATTTCTGTTGCTGTCTGCCTTAGCTTTGTGTTGGGTATAAAAACCCTCTTCCAAGCCTCAACATACATCTCTCTGTAACACCACTTCTATTACTTCTCTGCGTGTGTCTAAATTGGCTTTAAATAGAGCTGAACTTTCCATAAGGTAAAGTAAGTGTAGCTTGTTAACTCTGGGCAGTTTGACACAAGAGATGGTGTGATTTGTCATGTTAAGTGGCTTAGAGGGATGACAAACACGTGTGATTTATGAACTGAAAGCCTATCAGCATCATGCAGGCTTGATGATAAGTGTTGCATTAACTCTATTTATGGCATTGTCTAAAAGCAAAGATTGTGAAACTCGCAGTTTAGCAGGTTACAAATAATCAAGCAAACATTATATTCAGACACCGAGATTACCCTGAGAGCGATTATCATTACAAGCTCTGCCTGTGACTCAACCAGCATCTACACAAAGCAGTCAGGGCCAAGAAGTGGGAGAAAAGTTTTTTCCCAGGAAGGAGAAGAGAGATATGAGAATGGGCAACTGGCAAAGACACATGCCATTGCTCTGGTGTTAGGAGAGGTGCCAGAGGTTTGTTGAGCTGTTTAATCTTAGCATGGACCTTTCTCCTCTGTGGATCCTCTACACAGAAGCTCAGCCCTCAGGGATTGCTGCAGGAAGGCCTCAACACCAGAGCTGCACACAGGTGTCAGCATGGCTCCCAGGCAGCCTCTTCCATCTGATCATATCTGCCTTTGCCAGCTGCAGCAGCTACTCTGATCAGTACCAATGCCCTTGCAGAAAAGCAGTCTCCTTTCCAAAACATGGCACAGTTACTGCATCTGGACTTTGCCTGGAAGTGTAACCCTCATGGCCCAGGTTACATCCTGTTCTAGATCTCCTTTCCCACAGCTGCAACTTTCTCCTAGCGGCCCTCCCCAAAGCAGCAGCCCTTGTTCTTCCTCTCCCAAATTTCCTGTTCAGCTTGGGGCTACTAGAACATTCGTCACTTTGTTTTCCGTGCTGAGCCAGTTTATTACACAGAATAAAATTTCATATGTGTTGGGAAATTTCTGTATTTACATGTATCGTGTTCCAAATTTTGTTTAATCTGTGAAGTACAAATTTTATCTTTGACTAAGCACCACTTTCATAAGTGATATTTTAAGATTTTTTTTTTTTTCATCCGAGAAGGACAAGTATTTCCTAGCTGAAGTGACTGTCCTTGACTGAATCTTTCTCATCCGGGAAAAAACTGTAATTCAACACAATACTGGTAGTGTTAGACATCACAGTAATGGACTCAACTTCAGAAACACTGTGAGTTGTTACACAATTCAAGCAGTCAGTATGAGTCAGATAAGAGATGTCAGCATATCCAACATAATGGTATATTTATCTTTTCAATGTATTCCTTTATTTTTCATGTATGTGATTCCTTACCAGCTATCCCCAGCACTGTGCAGCCCACAGTGCCAACTTGATCAGTTAGGCTCCAAATGCTTTTAGGTGAAAGTACAGGAATATCTTGTGTCAGTGTAAAAATCACGTAAGTTGAAGCACCTCGAGGTCACCTGGTCAGCATTTTTCCACCTCCTGAAGTCTAAAGGCAGCTTCACCTTTGATAGCAATGTCACAGAGCATCTTTACCTCAGGTGCAGCAATGTTTTTTTAATTTCAAACATGAACTGTTCTCCTTCTTGCAATACTACTCCTAGGGCACCAAAAATGACAAAAAAAAACCCCTCCCCCAAATGGAAACTGCAGAATTAGTTTATTAGTGCAAGGGCAAAAATAGTTTTGCTTTCACCTACCGAAGGCATCAATAGTTCAATGAGATGGAACTCTCCAGCCCCATGTCTCATCCAGACACTTTTCTCAGCCACAGGGGTCTGTTTGCTACTGCCACTTGATGTCCCCAGCCAGAGATAAGGATTTCACATCTTTCTGCAGCATTCTCAACTTCTTGCCATTTTTCAACTCCCAAAAAACAACCTTAAGTAGTGCTCCAGGTGGTTCAGTTGCTTTTCTGCCCTTCATAATTTGTTTTACCCACAGATCTTTTTCCTGCCATAGCTTTATTCTGTAGTGCTTTTCTGAGTTCATGCAGCTGCTGGGAATGTAAAGTCAAAGCAATACGAGGAGTTTTAGGGCAGAGACCACTGACAGATATTTGAAAGGTATACTGTGATGGTTGCTCTGCAACCCGTGCAGTCAAACAGGACCTGAGAGGACAGCTTAGAATTTAAAGCAAATGTACAACAGGAATATTTCCCACTGATTTTCCCTTAAAGACCTGGGGTCTGAGCAACTACTCCTTCTGTCTTCCTCTTAGCTGTCTTGTTGCAATATTTGCAGTTTTACAGACATGTCCTTATTTAGCCAACCAGCTTTCAGAAACACAGCTTTCCATTGAAGGCTAATTTAGAGTCTCAAGCACATGTTCTCAGCTGCTGCAAAATTATGCCACTAAGTGCAATAGGCTCTGTCATTTTACATCAGCTGAGAATCTACTTGCAAGGGCAAAATAAGTGGATGCAGCTGCAGTTCTCTTCCTTGGGAGTTGCCCCTTATACACAACTGATTGCAGGTGGCTGAGAGTTGGTATTTAAAAAGGACAAGTTTTTTGGTGTTTCTTTTTTTGAAAATATTTCTGCTGAAGTTCATTCGTGTGCTCTCTTTACTGGCTGCCCAGGACCTGTAGCACACCATGCTCCAACTCAGAAGAAAGGATGTGGACAGAACCCGTTGCAAAAATGGATTTCCAGATCATAAATTAAACATTCTTTCTCATGCCATATCATGTGGCAGAAAAAAGATAAAATTGAAAATGTGACCCCTTTTTTTCTTCAAATAATACAGTGCTATTCAACAGACTTAATTATCCCTAAAGACACATGTAATAATTGTTGGCCTGCCAATCAAAGCCCGTATTAAACATACGCATGATGTCACATCACAGTCTAAATCTTAATCTAAATCTAAATCTTCCTGCCAGTCAAAAAATTTTTTATAGATTTATCTGATTTCAGATACAAGTTTTGTGTGCGACCTTTTACCCAACTTTTTCAAGGCTGTCATCAGAGAGGAACTGGATCTTTTATGGGTGCTGCTCAGCTGGTATGATGGACTCTGGGCTGCCCTGAGAGCTTTTCTCCTGGCCACGCTTTGCTTTGTGCTGCAGCATGGAGCCTGAAAAAGGGTGTGCCTTGGGTGGCTGAGGGATGTGGGGTGGACCTGCATTGCTACAATTGGTGGACAGAAATTAATGACGTTGCTGGCTACTGGAAACGTCACCTGTTCTGCTGGGGCCTCCTGGGGTCACTTCTCTTTCCCTTCCCACAACCCCAGGCAACTTCGTCTCTCACCTTTACAGGGAGAAAACAATGTTGTAGAAGATTATTATCCCATTGCACTTGATACCTTCCACACTGCTTGGGATTATTATCCCATTGCACTTCCACGCTTTCCACTGAAGAATGGGAAAGGTGGTGCCTTCCTACTGGACCTATCTGGTAAGACACAGCTTGGAGGCACCGCTCCATTACAAACCCCTTGTCTTCATGGTGCTGTCATACACTCGGGATTGGTAGTTGGATAACAAAACTGTAGAAGTTATAAATTTGCTAACAGGTAATGCATCAAGCTTTGTGTAGCCAGTTGCAC
The DNA here is from genome assembly GCA_013399195.1 of Dicrurus megarhynchus. Taxonomy (NCBI): domain Eukaryota; kingdom Metazoa; phylum Chordata; class Aves; order Passeriformes; family Dicruridae; genus Dicrurus; species Dicrurus megarhynchus. The sequence continues at coordinate 180,786 of VXAD01002574.1, forward strand.
TGGTGTTAGCGTAGAAACACAT
>VXAD01002575.1:0-15725 GCA_013399195.1 Dicrurus megarhynchus
TCAGCTTTTCCCGTGACCGTTTTCAACCAGCACCGCTGCCCCAAATGTTCCTCGGTGCAGCTCTTTTAGTGAAAGGCGGCAGTGGCTTCTCCTGGTGCAGAACCTTTATTATATTTATTTTCCCATTCTCAGTAGTGTATTCCCTTTACACCTCTTAGCCTTTCCCATGCTACTCTTTCAGCACCACTGCTGCACCCACGGTCTCTGGGTGCAGTTCTTTCAGTGACACAGGGCAGCGGTCACTCCTACTGCGGCGATACTTTCAGAATATTTTACACCATTGGCTGTATTTTATTCCCTTTACACCTGTCAAGCACTCCCGTGCCGCTCTTTGAGCAGCATCGCTGCCCCGACCGTCCCTCGGTGCAGCTCTTTTAGTGACACGGGGCAGCGGCCGCTCCCGATGCAGTACCTTTAGAATACTTTTTTTACCATTTCTCTGTATTTTATTTTGCTCACACTTCCCAGCCTTTCCCGTGACTCTTGATAACCAGCACCGGCGCCCCGACAGTCCCTCGGTGCAGCTGTTTCAGTGAAGGGGGCCAGCAGCCACTCCTGCTGCAGCACTTTTAGAACACTTGTTAGCATTCTGTTTTATTCCCTTCCAGCACCTCTCAGCTTTTCCTGTGACCGTTTTTACCCAGCACCGCTGCCCCAGCTCTCCCTGGGTGCAGCTTTTTAGTGAAACGATGCAGCAGCCACTTCTGCTGCAGCACCTTTAGAATATTTCTTTTCCCATTCTCAGTACTGTGTTCCCTTTACACCTCTCAACCTTTCCCATGCCGCTCTTTCAGCACCACTGCCACACCCACAGTCTCTGGGTGCAGCTCTTTTAGTGACACGGGGCAGCGGCCACTCCTACTGTAGTACTTTTAGAATATTTTATACCAATCTCTGTATTTTAGAGAAACAGACCAAAGGCTTAGTAGATTACCTACGAAGGCACAGTCTTCATATTGAAACTGACGGTCCTTGGCCAGTAGATAACTGCTACGAGTGTGAAAAAATGCAGGAGAAAATAGGTAAAATGGGGATCACCAAAAGATAAAAAAGGAGAAAGCATTATTTGGAATGCACTGGCACTATGTTTAAAATCTGCACAGCAATGGAGGGAACAGACGATAAAAGAAAACAGTAATTTGAGAAATGAAATAAAGGACAGAAAACGTAGAATTGTCTCTACAATACCAAAATGACCAATTGAAACAACAGTTAAAAGAATTCAAGGGAAAGACAAAAACCTGGGAAGAAAATTTAGAATTGACATTATTGAAAAAACCCAGAGATGATCATATCCCAGGAGCCTGATTTTGGAATGTTTTACAGAATTGGCTAAGTAGCTCTTACTTCTTACGTTTACATAGTCTGTTCACGGCAGGTCCAGCCTGTGCTTCAACTTAGTGCCACTCTGAGCCTTCAGTCCACAGGGGAATGTTGGGAAGTTCTTACAGCTCTATTTAATGCTTCATGGATTATGATTATTTTCTGAGAGCAGACTGTCCATCCTGACCTGTTTCCTTCCCTCTCCCTGTCAGACTGTACCTGGGGCAAGGCCGAGGTGAGACCAGGATCTGTAAAAATCTGACTCTCTGTGTCTTCCCAAGCCTGAAGCCATTTGCTATCAATGCTGGTGGAATGTGAGGTGCTAAAGACTGAAAACTCGTTCTTTTCCCCCTGAATCCCAAGACACTGTGTCCATAACAAACTCCTTTCTTTGTTGCACCTTAGGGATAGTTCCCAAGGCAGCAGGCAGAGGAACCTGAGAGCACACTGAGCGCAGCTGGAGGTGTTGGGAAGAGATCTCCCTTTGGGCTGTAGCCACAGATTAGGTCAGTGTGGTTCCTTGTGAACATTCCCAGAGGACCATACGCTTCATGTTTTCCAGGATTCCACCATGGACATGGTGCTGTAAAATCTTGGTGGCCACAGTTCAGAACTTGGTGAACTTGAAGTAAAGTTGAAGGGTTTATCCACTAGGAGAAGTGGTGATTTATAAATTAAAGCAATTGGTATTCCACACTAGGGATTTGGGATTGGTGCTAGCAGACCCTGTGCCAGATTTCCACTTGGAGACCTATCCAGTGAGGCCACCTCTTCATGTGGAGGAAAAAATCCCAAAGATTCCAGGGTCTGGACTGCTAAACTGCAAGTGAACATCTGTGCCTGTGGTGTCTACTGTAAAGGCAGTAAGTATTAGCCAGTCTCCAAGCACTTGTCTATATTCCAGGTAGGCACTCATCTATGGAAATGCCTTTGCTTTAAGTAACCTAGGGATATATGCAGCCAGTATATAACCACGTATACTTCTGTTCTCAGCCAAATGAAGCTTAGAGTCTTTTTGTTACTTTCCCTCTTGGGAACTTTCTTTACTCGGGATTTTTCTGGGAGGCATCTGAACCATGTCTGTATAATGTAATTAAGATGCATTTGCTGTGCATCCATACGGATGGTCTGCAAGCACAGGGGAAAAAGTCTCACCTTAGAATGGTGCGTAAAATGAAATCTCCTTCTATTATTATCACACATTTTTTAGTACATAAAATACATTTAATGGAAACCAAACCATCAAACAGTAAGTAGATTGATAAAGTTCAATGCAGCATCACTTGTGCCCTGGCTGCAGCAGACACCTGAGTGCACACGCGAATGGAACATGTGTCTGGGGATCAGTTAGTGCTCTAGATACTAATGCTGTCAGAGCTCAAAATCTAAGCTCTCAACAGATAGATTTGAAGAATCTGGAGGAAATGAAACTGCTATCTGATTCCTTCATGTTCAGGAAGCCACAGTGGCAGATGTCCAAACGTGCAGTCAGTTGGCTACAAGATCTTTAACTCACAGGACCAACAGTTACTGCAGAAAGAGAAATAAAAATCTATCAGAGGAAGCTGTTCACAAATAAAGGCCTCCATGCGTGGTTCCATGCAAGTTTCTTTATGCTGTTCCTTCCAAACCTTCTGTTTGTGAAGGTCTCATTCATTCAGGTTGCTTTTTCTCTGGCATTTCATCCGCATGTCTTGCATGAAGTTTCTGAAGGCTGGTTCTTCACGACTCTCCTCAGTCACTGGGGGAAGAAACAACAGTTCAGCACTATTCTACTTTTGTTATTGACAAAAGCTAGAGTCAGGATAGTCAGAACAACATAGAACGTCTGTTGGATCTTAACCTACGTTACAGGGCAAAGGAAGTAAGTGATCCTAAACATCAATGGAACAGGAAAAGAATGAAAATTAAGTCTGTGTGAGCTATGTAAGAGAAAAAACACCCTCTAAGAACTTACAAGATTGCTCCAAGACCATAGTCACATCAAAAGGGAAGAGATCCAAGGGCAGAAACCGTAAGGCCAGAAAGATGATGAAGCAGCTGTGCATCAGGTTCAGAGGTCACCGCGTGCCCCAAGCCTAACAAGTTCTCCATTTTCTGTGTGTTATACACCTAATAATTACTTAAATAGAAAATTTACAATTACCCCTGCACCAAACATTGCAGCTGGGCTTCTGCTATGGATTCTGACACATGTATTTAGGTGACTGAATGTTTGCTTGTTTTCTAGGCTCTCTTTACAGTCCATCCAGGTAATGAAATACACAGGGGATTTCCTGACTAGATGGGCAGCTTTCAGGCCTCGTTCCCTTACCTTCATGGTCAATGTCATCAGTATCACTCTCCCTCTCTTCTTCCTCTTCATTGAGAGTTCCTCGTGTTAGGATTAGCTCAGAGGGACCCATTGCAGAAGCATCATCAGGTCCTTGAAGGGAAAATAAATGGTTGTACACAAACCAGCTTGCTAAGGTACAGTATTGTGAACACTGACAACTTCTATCTGCACACAAACACAGCAATTAACACCTGCTCTGAAAGGACAGAAAACTGCTTGTGGATCCCAAAGACACAGGACAGACTTCATCAGCACGTATTTCCCATATTCTAATCTGTTTCACACTTTCTAAAGTATTTCATTATTTTTAGTATGTCTGCTGCTTTAGCTACACAGCAGAGTTTCCTCCACGCCTGTGACTAACACAGGAAGAGCTAAGTGTGGCCAATCCCACAGGAACTAAAGCCTCACTCCTCTACCATGGAGCTGCTTTCACACTTTTGCTGTGGGAACAGAGAAGCACTTCTCAACGCGAACTCTTCAGAAAACTTCTGCAGTGAACTTAATCTTCCTGGTGAGGTACCTGCCAGTGTGCTGCCCTGCACACACACACTGCCCATGTCCTTCCACAAGTGTTCCAACTGCTCTCTCTTTTGTTTCTCTTGAGCTTTCTCCTGTAGATAAAGAATTACATGCGGATTCTGAGAACATTTAAAACATCAGTAGAAAAGTAACCTCACCCAAACCCAGCCAGAGGGCAAAAGTCATGAAGCAGGTCTTATATTACAACTAAGGTTACACAGAACTTTTGACCAAACATGGACAGCAACCTCCAGTATGGCAGACTTACAGAACATTTTCAGAAGCATCAGAAAGCCAAACTCAGTGCAGCTGTGCCTGCAGAGAACTGTCCTTTGGACAGCCAGGACTCAAGGTGAGCAGAGCTACTGATTTTGGCACGGCAAATCAGTCTCTGTTACTAAGTCAAACCAGTACACTTCACTGGTACAGGAAGATACAGGGACGGCCTCAACAAATCACTCGAGAATTTATTTTCAAGAACTCTCTATCCTTCTGAATGGAAGATACAAAATTATTTCCCAACCATTTTCTCACAATTAGCTCAAATATTAGCACTAAAGCAGCAAACAATATGTGTTTTATAAAACATCTTTATTCTTGTAAAGATATGCTCCACCACATCTAGGAAAAAAAAGGCAGTTGGCAGACTCCTTCGAGACAGGAGTTTTCCCACACTGAGTATGACTAGTAAACAAAATGTTAGACCCTCTCAACTTAAAGGCAATTGTGTGCATAAAAGTAACCTCAAGATACACTATCCGGGCATACGATAGGTAAAAACACTTACCAGTGTTTTTCTCAGGCGCTCATATTCTGGACGATATTCTCTGAAAAAACAGAGTGCATTCAGTCCAAATCAACACATGATTTATATTAAGTAAGGATCATCTCAGAGGCTTCCTTCTATCCCAAAAAAAGTTTTCTCTCGGCTTTCATGTTTGAGAGACATTTCAGAAGGTCTAACAGTACTTTTTACTCAGATTTGGAACCAACGGATGCAAAATAAGTGAACATACTTCATTGAAACAGCAACAGTTCAAACCTTGATCACTGTATGGTATTGGAAAAAAAATATTGCTTCACATATTTGATGGCACAGATAGCTTTTGCTTTTCCTCTGTACAGCTAACACAAAAATTCACCTCTGAATAGTTCCTTTTCACTGCTACTTTTTATGCTGATGCTTGAAGTTTATTAGAAACCCTAAACTACCTTGGCTAAGAAAAGTGTAGAGTCCTTCAAATCAAAGGAGTTGCAAATCAATACCTTCAGGAAGTGTTCACTGGGTTAACTATCCCCTTACCTCTCATATTCATCTACAGCTTTAGAAAGCTGGATAAAAAACTCATCCAGTCCTGTGCCGAGCACCGCAGAAACACCAACCACCTGCAAAAGAAACCACACACCAGAACTGGAGAGTAACTGAACCAGTTTCTAACAACAAACCGAAAACCAACAAATAATTACTAATCTAATGATAGCCATTTAATCAGCTCAGTGGCATAGGAATGTGCAGTAACACTCCTGCTTCTATCCATCCTGCTTTCAAATTCTTTCTTCACTTGCTGCTCATGTTTGTTACCTCTGTTTTTTGGTTGTTGCTGGTTTTCTGTTTGGTGAGTTGTTGCAGTATTTTAGGGGGTGTCTCTTTGGGGAAGGGGGTTTGTTTGGGGTTTTTTAACAAGTTGGGCATTTCAAGAGAAAGTCAGGTCTTTCTGTTGCTTACTTGTTTACTGTTAATAATCCAATCTGCACCTAGGGTTATAAGTAGTTAGTATGTATCAGTGTACTAGAATTAAGAGAGCAAAATAGACAAGAACTGACCTTCTGGCTCTGAAATTATGTCTAATACTTTGTATTTAGCCACAGAAGATTTTATAAAGTCCCCAGTCCAACCCCAGAACAGCAAGAGGTGGAGAATTTAATCAGTTACTACGGCAATACATTCAACATGCACATCTCCTTCCTAATTTGAACTTGTCTATCATTATACTTCTGGCCATTTGTTCTGCTTGTACTAAACCAATTACCTAAAAATACATTTCATTAGGACTATTACCAACCAGAATCGATCATCTTCTAACGAAAATTCTTCCTCTTTTTCAAAAGCAAGACAGTCTCAACAACTCACTTTCAAATGGAAGACTTTTTGCAATACAGCCTTGCACTTGATCATACAGCAAACATAAGACAGCTTTCCAAAGGATTTTAAGCATTACAATATGGTGACATACATTATTTTTTATACTTCCCCTGCACTTAAGTACAAGCTGCAGTCTATGCTATAATCATCGTATGACCTGCTCTCTAGTCCAGTGTTCTAATAGCTCTAACATGCAGAGAAATATGACCTAATTAACAAATAAGGAACAGGAAAGTACTTTAATTCTGTATATGGCACCACTTCAATCCCTTTTGAAATTCTGTATATTGTTCCACATAAAACACTTAAAACATTTTTGGTCTGGCTACATTATCATTATCTATCTGAATGGAAACACTTATTTTCATTGTCTTTCTTTTAATATCCATAAAGCCAAGAAGGCTTGCTTTTACTTTAGTAAAAGCTGATGACAAACATAACTAGCTGAAACCTTTAGCACAGACTATGGGATCAGTAACAGCCTCCAATGCATAGGGTTTCCTGAGGAACTGAATTACTTTGTCCTCTCAAAACCTGATTAAGTGGGGAAAAAAACCCCCAACTTCTTCTTGCCCAAGCAAATATGGGGGGTAGGGGGGTAGAGGGTATTTGGGTTTGAGATTCTTTCTGTTCTTCCCGTGTACTAAATTGCACAACTGTACTAGACACTTTCTGAACAAGGAAAATTACCTCAGTCAGGAAACGCTGCAACAAAGAATGCTGCCTCTTACCAGCCTATCTTAGCTTTCTTCTCATGATTAATCACAATTCAGTATTAAATTATTCAGGCTGCCACTCAGCATGACGAGTTACTAGTTACTGTGTTCAAATTAGCAAATCCTCAACATGGCTCATCAACAGACTACAGTTCAAAAGGGCAGTGCAAAGACCCTTTACAGAAGGGACAGAATGGTTAGGGTCAGATGATACCTCTGGAGATCATCTAGTCCAACTTCTCTGCTCAAAAAGAAGAATTAACTAGAACAGGTTGCTCACGACTTTGTCTGTCTCCAGGGATGGAGACTTCACAATTTCTCTGGACCATCTGTTCCAGTGCTCAATCAGTAAAAATGAAATAATTTTTTTTCCTCTTTTCCTGCATTTCACTTTGTGTCTATTGCCCCTTTTCCTTTCCCTGAGTGCCAGTGAACAGTCTGTCTTTTGCCTTCCTTACACTCTGCTCCCACCCTACATCAAAAACATTATTCTTGAGCTTTCTCTACTCCAGGCTTTTATGAGAGGTAATAAACAAAAAGAAGATTCATACCTTCAGTGAACTGTAAAATTCATCTAACACTAAGCTCATAGAACGAGTCAGGTTACTGACATAGGAGGTCTCTTGATTCAGGGCATCCTGAAAAGTCTCGAAGTCCTGCATCCATTCCACTGCGAAACTGTGGTCAATTATGTCAGTCTGGAAGGAAAAGGGAAAATATTCAGAAGTAATAATCTTAGCTGTAGGCTGTTAAGTACACAAATAAAGAAAACCCATGTTTCAAAACGTTCATCTTTTCAAAATACTCAGCCCTGGTCTGAAGTTTCGCAAGTTCTGTTTTTATCAAACCAGCTACATGAATGCTTGAAAAGAAGACAAACAATCACCCAGGCTTAAGAAGGCAACAACTGTTTAAGGAAACAATCGCAGGTCTAAAGCCTGCTATGATTTACTGGAAAGGAGCATTCAAAACTTGCATACTGTACAATAAAGTTTACGGTGTAAATAGTAGATCATATGATTGAGACCAGATAAGAACGGTCCTCACCGAAATCCTAAGCTTTCCTGATTGCTTGGGGGCTGGGGGAGCAAGCGCCACTTCCACACTGGGTAGCAGCCCATAGGGTCTTTATAAACGTGAGCTGTGTTCTGACCCAAAGAACTTATAACCCAAACTCAGTGCAAGACAATGGACACAGACAGGTGAGATGGTTCCACAAGTTTAGATGGATTCATATGAAAATAGTCTAAAGAGTTTCATAAACATCTTACCACATGCATATCCACTCTTAGCACAATATGAGGTACCTAAAACTCTGATATATTTCATTTCCCTGCACCAATGGGAAGGAGAAAGATGAAGTATTGCCTAGCATTACTCAAGAGATTTGAGACAGAACTGAATCCACCAAGGGCCAAAGCCTGTGTACTTAGAATTCTAGAAATAAAATTAAATCACCCCTACAAATTGTTTTTTTCCCCTCTGCAAATCTTAAAATTCTAAAATCTGTTTGTCACTGCACATGTATCAGTTGCCCAGGATTCTTCCATTCTTATCAAGAGTAAATTTTTAAAAATTAAATTTAATTACATTTTGCTAAAAATTCTTAAAATCCTATTGCCTTTCCTTGTTAGCAAAGGCAAACATGAAATTAAAATGAGGTTTGAAGTTATGAATACTAAGCCTTGGGCCTACCTTTCCTTACACATACTGCTCAAGTCCCACTTCTTTTAGTCTCTCAAAAGGTGTGTTTTCTTAAGAGAGAACGATTTTCCTACCTTGTGCCTTTTTCTATGGAAAAAAAAAAGCTTAGGAGCTTATTCTAAAATTACTGTCTAGAGTTAGAAAGACAACAGTGTACAAAATCTTGCTCAGTAAGCAAGCAGGTATCAAAGATATGCATGGTTTGGGTCACTGGGCAGATGGGTGGAGTTGGGGCACAGTAGACACTAATACTACTTGGCTGGTGTGAGGAAAAATGTCACAGTCAAGGCATGGCCTATGGGAAATGTATGTGTGTGCACACAGAGCTTGCTGTGTTTGGGATCAAATACAAATGACGCCTGTGGGGAGCAGCACCCACACCAAAAATCTAATGGGATTCTTTGACTATCTGAAATGATTATGTTTAAAGAGACAGCTGTTAAGCTCAAAAGCGTTCCTTTAAGGCTGCAAGCGCATTACACGACAGTGGATGTGTATCTTTAGACTAGTATCTGCCTCCCAGCAAACACTGGATCAAATGTCTTTTGCTAAGTTTTGCCTGGTACAATATGTGGGATTCCTCCCTCAAAACATGCAGGTGTTAGACCATTCCCACTGTGAGTCAGCCTGCTGCTGAGCAGAAACAATAATGAAGACAAATGTTCTGCGGAAACAGGGAGTGTAAGAGCAGATTCCATAATGACCTCTCCCTTACATTACAGAGTTAAGTTTCCCTATAGCCCAGGCTTAAGGTCCAAAACATGTTTCAAAGTGTTAGTATCCTCTCTGACTTGAGGGTTTGGGTGCAACTGCCCATCCCTGATTATTCTTGTGCATTTGGATACCAGATTAAAGACCGCTTTTAGATTTGGCTGTCAGCCTGCAGCCCTCTCTGTCTCTCTTTTCTAGAAAAATCTATTATTGTGGCAAAACAAAGACACCACAGCAAAGAAGCTAAGCAGAACAATGTCCCACTAGGAAACGGAAACCAAAGCTTTAACTTACTTTGTTCATAACTACGATGAAAGGTAGCTTTGTCTTGTACAGGATACTGGGCAGGGAGACACAAAATAAAAGTTTAAGATTAATTTAAAACTCACTAGAATAGAAAGCAAGTTAAGCATAAGGCAGACAAGACTTTTGCAAAACTGAATACATTCGACATCGAAAGATATTTTCCTCTGCACCAATCAGAATGTAATTTTCACCCGGGTCCTGCTTACAATCGTTGAACAAAATATGCCTACCCAAGACATAAGTGCACATCTGTGAGACAGAAAATCTCTGACACACCTAGTTGGTTTTGATTACCATTTTCTATGACTCTCAGACCCCGGTTTTTAACTCCCTTTGCATTGTGCATTTGACTTAGACCTCGGGTTCTGAGAGATTGTGAACTGAGCGATGAATTCAAATAACACAGAACATCTATAAAGAAAAACTACCTCGACACAAGAGCTCACACATTCATTTCACCGTATATATGCTATCACCTTTTGCTCAAACTAAGGTCAGAAAATGAAGTGTGCAATAAGACACGTTTTGCACGCTATTACAGTGATACAGCTCCTGACCTTGGTACAAGGATTGTGAGGGTTTTTGAAAACCTTTTACCAACTTTTACCATGAATTATGACAGCTCTAGCTATGCTGATCATTCCATAGGTATTTCGCCCCTGATTTAACATGAAACAAAACAGATAAGTTCATGTATGAGAAAGAATACAATAAATCAGTAACTCCTTGCTATGCTGAACTCAAAACAAACATTGAAGAATCTCTTAAAGTACCAATAACATTAAAAAAAAGAGTAAGAAACTACATATTTACATGAAGGAGCTTAAACTAGACTATCTTGATACGTCTTAGATAAATGGGTTTATAAGCAATAGGCAATGTTAAATCTATTGTAACCAGCATTCATCACACCAAGGTCTCATGGACTATTTAATGCTTTCAGTGGGAGTTTCGAGCCAATGACCTCCAGATGTCCATTGACACCTAAATTATTCTGCTTTTTCAATGAGAAAATCACTAAGAGAATAACCAAGCCAGTAGATTAAGTGGATATGAGACATCCAAGTGCAAAACTAACCGCACCCCGGACTGCATCAAAAGCAGCATGGGCAGCAGGGTGAGGAAGATGATTCTCCCCTTTTACTCTGTTCTCATCCCACCTGGAACACTGCATCCAGCTCTGGAAACCATGGTACAAGAAACAAATGGACCTGTAAAGTGAGCCCACAGGTGGCCAGGCAAACCATCAGAGGACTGGAAGGACTCTCCTATGGAGACAGGCTAGAGAGCTGGGATTGTTCAGCCTGGAGAAGGCTTCAGGGAAGCTTTATTGCAGCTTTTCAGTATACAAAGAGGTTTATAAGAAAAATGGAGAGCGACTTTTTACCAAGGCTTGTAGTGACAGGACAAGGGATAATGGTTTTAAGCTGNAAGATGATTCTCCCCTTTTACTCTGTTCTCATCCCACCTGGAACACTGCATCCAGCTCTGGAAACCATGGTACAAGAAACAAATGGACCTGTAAAGTGGGCCCACAGGTGGCCAGGTAAACCATCAGAGGACTGGAAGGACTCTCCTATGGAGACAGGCTAGAGAGCTGGGATTGTTCAGCCTGGAGAAGGCTTCAGGGAAGCTTTATTGCAGCTTTTCAGTATACAAAGAGGTTTATAAGAAAAATGGAGAGCGACTTTTTACCAAGGCTTGTAGTGACAGGACAAGGGATAATGGTTTTAAGCTGAAAGGGACATGCTGACAAATTTTTTCATGATGACAGTGGAAAGATATTGGAGCACATTGCACAGGGAAGCTGTGGTTGCCCCATCCCTGGAAGTGTTCAAGGCCAGGTTGGACGGGGCTTGAAGCAATCTGGTCTAGTGGAAGGTGTCCCTGCCCATGGAAGAGAGCATGGACTAGATGGCCTTTAAAGGTCCCTTTAAACCCAAACCATTCCATGATTCCCCTCCAAAATAACTACCAGAGAGACACAGCAATTGAAGCAGATGGGCTGCATTTCCAGCTTTTCTTACCTGCAGGCATACAGCATGTTGGACATAAAAGTGATAGGGTTAGTACTGCGAGAGGTGTCCATCACGTAGACAACAACTGAAGGAAAAGAGGAAGCCTGGGAACACAAAGTAAAAGACAGTTTAATTAGAAGCTCACTGCTCAACAGCCAGGTCATTCACACAACTTCACTGTCCAGTCATGTCAGAAGCACTTACCAAGGCCTCAGTTATGATGGTTCCTGATGCTGACCAAGTAAATACCTCAATTTGCCCTGGTGTGTCAATAATAACATACCTGGTAAGGAGTTACCCCCAAACAACAATAAGGGAAAATTAGTCAAGCACAGGGTCCTGTTCTGACTAGATTATCACCAGCATACAATGGTAAATGACATGGTTATTCTTTAACAGATGAGAAAAGCTTCTCCCAAACACCAATGAGATTTATGGGCATGCCTGAAAATCTCCTGCGTGAATTTTGTAACTAAGAAGCATGTACTCTCAGGAGTTGAAGGCATCAATTTGACAGACAGTTAGTAGTGCAAAATATTCAGAAAAAGAATTAATTGCTGCCTATTTGAACAGTGTGTGAGAGAAAATGATAGTCTAAGAAGACAAGAAAAGCAGAACTGTAATAAGCAGGCATTTTTTTTGATGTATCCAAAGAAAATCTAGTTTATCCATTCTATGTGCTTTTCCACATAAAATTTATACCAAGGCTGAAAAAGCCAACTAGAAAACATCCAGAGAAGTTGTTTAGAATTTCGTGATTTTCCCACAATGATCCCAGAAAAGCATAACTCAGTAGAATGTACTCACTTGGATGCATTTTGTCTTTTTTCAATAAACTTCATCACCTGATTGAAAAGGCAGAAGTATATTTTGCATTTAGGTTCACAACAGGAAGCTTTCATCTTCATTTCATAGCAGAAACTACATTAACTTGCACAGCTGCAGGTGTTTATCAAAAGGTTAAAGTCTTTACACTTTTCGAAGTGTGAAAATGCCCTGCTAAGGAGGGGTGAAAAATGCTCACACCCTGCATAGGTCAAAGATAACCTTGACTTTGTGTATGTTCTAGTATGTGGCTAAAGAAATTAGTACCTGGCTAAAGGCAGTTGTTCCCCACCTTTTCACTAAGAGATTGCTTCAACACCTGACATCAGTCCCCACCCCAGAGCTGATTTAGTGTTATGATTTAGGAGGTCTGTCAATTATCAAATAACCCTGGGAAAATTTAACGGGTTTCCAGAAGTGAGCTTCCCTACTTCAAAACCAGAGCATTCACATGAAAGATTTTATAGTAAACGTGGTGCAACAACAGTCCTATACAAAGACTGAAGAATGCTCCGTACATGTGGCTTCTTAATTTTACTTTGTAAAAAGCTGAAAAACTGAAATCTCTCGCGTGAAAGCTAATGTGCTCTGACAGCATTGTAAAATACGTGATTCTGTATGGAGAATAACTCCCCAAAAATATTAGAAGGCTAACCAAATACGGTGCCCTCTGAGACTCGACATACACAAAACCCCCCAGTCTCCCAGCACAGCCTCATAGGAACAACACATGGAAACAACCTTGTACCTGGTCAAATCTTGTAGCAAAGAGATTGAGAGAGGTCACTATTCCACCATTTGGGCCCAGCCCGTATCTGATGCTTCATTTAGGAAAGCAGATGGTTATGCAGACCCCAGAGGTCTTCTTTGTCAACTCTGACAACAGATGCACACTGGATACCTTGGGATCAAGAGACAATAGCCCTAACACATGATTATGTCTTCTAAATCATTCAGCAGGGTAACAAATACTCTCTTACCCAAACATGTGTGATTGACAAAAGGAAGAGGGGCTATGTGGCTTCTCCTTGCCATTTTTGCTTTAACTGCACAAGAACCAGCATTGACTCATAACATACTGTCTTCTCTATCACTACTCTCAATATCCAAACATGAGGCCAGATATTCCCTTTAGGTCCTTATTAACAAGACACAGAAACTCCAGTAATGGCTAACGGATGCAGTGAAGCAAATAATGCACTTACATATTAATTTGAAACTCATATTTAGGATGTTTTGCTGGTAGCCCCAAATCAAACAACAGCCAAAATCAAGAATCCTATCCCCCAACTCCCTTATTCTTGTCTAAAATACTGAATTTAAGAGTCAACAAACAAAATAGTCAAAATACTGAATTTTGCAAGTCAAAACCAAAGACTGTGTATTGCCTCCATCTGCACAAGCCAAGAGACCAAGGACCTCCATAGCCCTCTGGAAGTGCAGCCACTTCAGTGTAATGTTACTGCACTACAGTCAGCAACACTGAACAAGAGCAAACACTCCGATGTCCCTGAGGTTCAGAGAGACAACAGTGCTTTGATTATGGTCAAATGGAGAAATAGTTTTCTCCATCTACTACAGGCAAGTGGGAATTTCCATATTAGTTTATGACAAATAAAATTAGACTAGTTAAAACATAGGGAAAAGGCTGCTGCCTTCCACACAAAAAAACCAAACCAAACCAAACCAAAAAAAAAAACCAACAAAAAACAAGTTCTTTGAAGGAACAACCAGGGAAAAAAAGAAAAAAATCTACTTGGGCAGAGTCCCTATTACTTGCAAAAACTTACTGTTAGGCAGAATCATTTTTAGCACAGGAGAAAATTACCTAAGAGGTATCAAATCTTGTAGAACACACATTCCTAATGTTGCATGCAAGAAATATGCAGTCAAAACCTCTTGATCTTCACACAACACTCTGCATTAGTGCAATCCCCCCCACCTCCTGCTTCTTCATCACAGTGTGCACGTGACAGATTATTTTCAAAAACTTAAAATTTCAAATATCATTATTTAGACAAAAAAAGGATACTGTTTCATAACTTCTTTGTACTTCACAGTGTCCCTGATATCTAGGAGAGAAAGACATATAAGCAGCTTTCCAACCCCCAACTGGTCACCATCAGCTAACAAAGCATACCTACCTATCTGCATTACTAGAGATCCAGCACTGGAACAGATACTCCAATCACTCCTCTGACATCAGCAAAACAACTTGCATACCCGCACTATCTTTCTTATCCTTTGGAGAGGCTGGCTGGCACACTTCACAGAGTGTAAGAAACAGGATTGTCACAAAAATAGGGATTGGTATGCTCTTTGGAACAGCTAAACATAAGATCTGTTCCACTGCTAAAATATTTTCTCTAAAACTCGTGTCTCTTAAAGTGTTTTAAATAGCTGTTTGTTGGTAGCATATGGGGATGTACGGAACCAGATCAAATCTGCTTATACTTTCATCATGACAAAAAAAAAAAAAGCCTCCGGAACCCAAACACCTCCAATTACACCAAATGATAAAAAAATGTAAAAACGCACTGGAAGAACGGCTTTGGTTCTAAAAATATCCATATCAACGACTATTTGGAGAAAACGGCTACAATAAAAAAGAAAAAGTCTCCAAGTCCTTCTTGTATTAGAACTTGGACTCTCTTAAGGGAACACAAGCAGCCCAGCTGTCATGGGTTAGCATAGTTTGAGTTTTGAGGAAAGACTCCTTCAGCCTCGGAAGTGATTTTTTTTGCAAAGAGGTGCTTACAGTTTCCTCTAGACCTGACCTAACCAATCAACTGGCTCGTTGGAATATTGACAACTTCTTTAAGCCACTTAAGAAGCTTGGTACGCCTCTGTGATGCACATTTAAGAACGAACAGAGCCCGGGAAGGCTCTCTCTGACTTCCGGCTTTCGGACAGGTAACTGGGGGAGGCCCAGGGCACGGCCCAGCGGGGCCGGGCCCTGCTCGGCCCGCCCAGGAGACCACCCTGGAGCGGCCCTGCTCCATCTGCGGCCCGGCCCGGCCCCCCCAGCCCTGCTCTGGCCCCAGCCCTGCTTCGGGCGGGCCAGGCCCCCTCAGCTGCTCCGGACGGGCCATGCCCCCCCTCACCCACTGCTGCTGCCCGGC
>VXAD01002575.1:18332-50152 GCA_013399195.1 Dicrurus megarhynchus
TTTTTTTGTTTTGTTTAGTTGGTTTTTTTTTTTTTTTTTCGGGGGCTTTGGTTGGTTGGTTGGTGGGTTTTTTGGGTTTTCTTTTTTTTTTTGTTCTTCCAGTTTCTTAGTCAGCTCTTGTACATGGCAAAATACTACCTTTGTTCTCTAGGTTACAGTTTTGGTATTATATATACTTCCACTGGGCAATGACTTTTACTTTCTAGTCAGCATAACTACTATTTTTTGTCCTGAGTTTTCTAATGAAGAATGGCATTGAGTCATGGTTAGCATTTGGAAGAAGGTGGTGGTAAGTGATTGTCCATGCGCTAGGAGCAGTGTACAGCAAATGAGTTGTTCTTGCTGACTTGGAAATGTACATTTAGATAGATGTGTTAAATTACATGTCTTAATAGGAGCATGGCAAGTGATAAGTGACAAAAAATCTGTTAAATAAGAAAAAGGATTCCATGATGTGGATAAAGTGAACATCTGGGCAGCTGATGGAGTATGACAAAGTGAGATAAAAAATGAAAAGAGGGCATGGAGAAACTAGCGACAACATTCTTGGCAGGGTAAATGCAAGAATTATTTCATTAAGGAAAAATAAGTACTATGTAAAAACTAGCAAATTAGTATCTAAAATATTTGTCGTCATGTGGTAAAGTATAGGCAGAAAACATGTATGGGTGAATGTACTGGAGACAAAGAACATTCCATCACGTCCCATTGCAAGAGGAAAGATTGGCTTTCATATGGAGAATGTGGAGGGACTCATCCCTGTTTTGATTCCAGTTCCAATTCAGCTGGAGTTGGAAAGGTTAAGCACTTCCAGTTGCAGAAAACAGTGGTTTGTTTTTCAGAGGATGATGTATGCACATCCTCAAAGTGCAGGTGATTGTGCTTGGCTGCATAGTGAAACACGCTAAAAGAAAAGAAATGATGCTGCTAATGTGAATTGTTCTGCCTTGTTAGGACGCCAGGACTGGACATCACAGACAGCAGAAGCTCAAGAAGTCCTTGGGAAATAAGAAGTATGTGAATGGTTTTTTGTTTAGTTTGATTGAGGGCAAGAAAAAAGCTGAGAGAATCCTGGTGGAAAACTGTATCTGGTCTTTATATAACATTCTGAATGTTAAGAGCTGCAACAATTTTAATTAGTGTGTTGAGAGTCTCAGCTGACTTCACTTATTGGTTAGTAGGAAAAGTGCTTTTCTGACACTTCAGTGTGCATTAGCTTCCATTTATTTTTTTTAAGGATTTTAACATTGTGAAGATAAAATATTTTAAGTCCAAATGGTGCTCCGAAATCTATGCATTTTGGATGTGATTGCAACTTATAGACTATAATTTGAGAATTCCTCTCCCCATGCTTCTGCAGTACCTCCTGAAACGTAGTATGTAATGACCTGACCTGGTGTCATCAGTGTCCCCCCCTTATTAATTCTTGGATTGATGTGTTAAAAGGTGAGCTCCACAGCTCAGAGTATTAGTAGAATGGCCATCATAGTCATCACTCAAGTGATCTAGTTATTTCAGTTGGTGATTGTAGTAGCAATGGGTTATATTGCAAAATGTTTCTGTTCCCTTTCTTTCATCTTTACATAAATGCTATTTGCCCAGAGAATAGATATTCTATGTTTCTTTGACACCTCATTCAGTTTTCTGTCATGTACAGGAATGTAGATGTCCAGGCATTTCAAGGCCAGAGAGAAATACTTTGGAACAGTAAAGCAAAGTCCCCTTTGATCTCTAGGAAAAAAATTCAGTCCAAAGTAATTTTTATAGTAATAAATAATTTTAAAGTAATAAATAATTAGTCTGAAGTAGTCTTAATGTAGTGTGATTTGTAGGATATACTGGAAGGTTGTCTTCATTGCTGAAAGCCTTACTAGTTAAAATTCTTACTGGCATTAAATCTTTAATTGTGTAGTGCCAGCCCTGACTCTGGGAATAGAGACTGAAGGAGATCTTGCTCGTCGTGGGATGAAAAATGTCTCTTTTGTAATGATGGGCTGCAGAAATATTCTTATATTCCAAGGATAAATGTATATTTTTTAAATTGAGATTCACTTGTGCCTGCTTCTAAAGTTGAAAGTTTGAGGTAGGAGGAATATTTTTTTCCGTTCCTCTTGAGAGCTTACTAATGTCATCATCAAAAAGACGTACTGAAAAACAGCACTGAGGATGTTTTATCTTGCTGGCACTTTACAGTTCCCGAAACTCAGGAGATTCAGTGAACTGTGAGATTAATTTTTGGAATACTTGGAAAGATGAAAAGGATGTTGTCTGTTGAGTTTATTGTGATTGTGTGTATATGCATCCATATACATAGGAATTCAACCTGATGTTTTCCAGGTCTAAGCAACTTGAGGAGGTGGAAACTGCTGTTCTAGGAGTGAACAGTAACTATGATGACACAGTCACCAACATTTCTTCTGCCTCAGCAAAGGGCCCAGTGAATGGGAGTGCAGAGCCCAGAAGCAAGCGAACCATTCGCCGGCCGGCTTACTGGTTGGAAATGAGAGGAATGAAAAACAGTGTTAACAAATCTTCAGAAAAAAAAGGTACTTATCACTGTTTGTTCAAGGCAAAACTGTTTTTCTTTCTGGTTCCTTTGTGAGAAATTAGTGTGCTTCTGAAAGACATGCTGCAGTTCAGCCACAAATTACAAGCTTGCTACTGCTGCCCGTGTATTAGAAGAAATGAACTTCCGCCACTGCACAAATACGGGTACAGTTCTCTGACATTACGGAGTTCCTTTTGAGTGACTTGTCTATTAAAATAATCATTCTGTGGCTGAACTCGGTTCTATCTGTAGAAGAGAGATGTATAAGAGTTACACCAGTCATATCAGAAATACGCTTCAAGAGCTTTAAAAATATAACTATCAACACTAAAGATGTGACAAAGGGGACCATTCAGCAGTATTTGGGATTAGACAGCTTTTGTGGTGGGTAGATTATTTTAAGGATGTCTTTAATTCTTTTATTTTCTCACATTTGTCAGTTACTATTTTCTGATTTGGAATGGTTTGGGTCTTAGGTTGTTGTAGGAACATTCAGATTTGGCCCCGGAGCCGTTTTCCAAACTTCTTGTGTGGAAAATGGAGAGAGTCAAAACTTCAGAGAGTCAAAAATTCAACCTTCTTTAATGCACTTTCTTCTTACCTCTAAGTTAGAATCTGTATTCCATTCTGTTGTGGGGAGAGGCAAATTCAGTAGCTTGATAGAAGCGAGATTGCTGTAACTCCACATCCCCAGTAGCAAGTAGTCAGAGCAAGACTAAGTATTTATTCATGTAGGAACAAACACAGACATACAACATACGTAAACAGAAGCCATGCAGATCAGCATTCACACAAACAGCACCAACAGCCTCCATCCTTAAATACTCAGTCTGCTCAGTACCTGACCTTTGGATCCCAGTCTCCTCAGCTGCTGGTCCATGGATGTACTGGCCCCTGAGGCCCACAGAGCTGTGCCAGTGGTGGGTGAAGACCTCTTTACAGACAGGCTCATACTCACAGACCCTGCTTGGTGTCGGACATGACAAGATTTGCAGACTGACAAGTCACCTATTTACAAGCAGGTGTTCTTTGCTATCCTCCTACACCTCTGTTTTCCCACACTTGATCAACCCCAAACTGGGTAATTCTTTCCCTTTCCCTCCCTTTGATACTACTCCTAAACATCCCTGTCTTGTGTAATCCTGAATTGTTCTCCACTCAGATCCCATGTGCTACATAAGCCTAGGCATTAACACCATGCTCTCCCTTCTCACTGTTCCCACCTTTCCCCTTCCAAAGGGTGCTTTAGAGAGGGGTTCCCACTGACTCATCCTTGTGGGGCTCCTGGGATAGACCCAGGATGAAGCTGTCTGTTTCTTCAAGTCCATAATTGGTGTTCCCTGCCTACCATTGTGCTTCTGTGCTCATCTGTATTCATGGAGATAAGACTTTGCTAGGCTTGGAAATATTCAGGGCAGGCATGATGTTATTTGGCTTTCTCTGTGCTCCTTTTTGTGTGAGTGTGGGTGAGGTTTTTATGACATAATCTAGCACCTTCTGTCTCTCTTCCTGAGGATTATTTTTCCAGGCCATGCTGTGGCACTGTTTCTTCCCTACCTGCTGTATTGGAGGATTGCGGGTGGTGGGGTGCCTAAATGTTGCTGAGTTAGAAGGCTGTGTCCAGTTCACTGGTGTTCAGGTGCCTCACAAGAGCTACTTTTTTTTGACGAAGTATTGCATACAAGAATAAGATGAGGCAGCAGTAGACTCAGAGCTGTTACCCAGACTGAATACCACGACTAAAGCATATCTATTCTTACTTATCAGGAGGACTGCTATTGAAAGGCAAGAGGAAATCTGAGGAAAGGGAAGGCAAAGATGTTAAAGAGTCTCCCAAGAAGAAGCAGAAGATTTCGGGTAATACAAATAACTTGTAATTCCAAATTACAAGCCTCCAGGTACTTCAGACTTCTCTGCCCAAATGACATCTTCTGGAGTCTTCAAACTCTATTTCTGATTCTAAATGTTTTGTTCTAGGAGACCGTTGACTAGTGTCTGCTTAATCAGTGGGAGGTGATCTAATTTCAGACTGTCTTAGAAGTCCAACAAAGGGAGAGAGGAAGGGAATTACGGGAAGTATAGGCCAGTCTGCATAATTTTAATTTCCCAGAAGATTGTAGACTAAATAATCAGACACATTACTTATGAACATCTGGAGATTGAGTAGCTGATAACAGCAATATGGGCTTGTTAAGAACAAATCAAACCCAAACGCTTTTCTTTTGCCACAAAGACCAAAGGGAGAAATGCTTGACATCATAAATCTTTCATTCCTTCAAAAGGTTTGTCAATCAGTGGTTAGGTGCAAAAGCTGTACAAGTGGTGAAAGTAGGAGCAGGTGACACAGAAGTGTACATTTGCTGTCCAGTGTTGCAAGGATGAGGTTAGGAAAGCCAAGGCCAGCCTGGAGTTGAATTTGGCAAGGGATGTGAACAGCAACAAGGAAGGATTCTATGAGTACATGAACAACAAAGGGAAGACCAGGGAAGGTGTGAGTGCACTGCTCATCAGAGGAGGGGAGCTGGTGACAAATGACACGGAAAAGGCTGAGGTACTCAATGTTTTCTGTGCCTTGATCTTTATCAATTAAAAGAATCCTTCAGGAATCCCAGGAGCCTGAGACCAGAGAGAGGGAAAGTCTGGAACAAGGAAGCCCTACACTCAAAGAAGGAGGAAAAGGTTAGAGCACTTAAACAAACTGGATTTACCAAATCATTTGCCAGTAGTCCTGGTTAAGTGGGAAGTTCTGAGAGGACTGGAGGTTAACCTGTGTGACACCCATCTGCAGGAAGGGTCAGAAGGAGGATCCAGGGAGCTACAGACCTGTTGCTCTGGCCTTAATGCCAGGGAAGGTCGTGAAGCAGATTATCTTGGGTACCATCACATGGCATCTACAGGACAATGTGGTGATCAGGCCCAGGCAGAATGAGTTTAGGAATGGCAGGTACTGCTTGACTAACCTGGTGTCCTTCTATGACAAGATGAGAGAAAGGCTGTGGATGTTATTTACCTGGACTTCAGTAAAGCCCTCTGACACCATTTCCCACATCATTCTTCTGGAGAAACTGGATGCTCATGACTTGGACAGGCGCACTCTTTGCTGGGTAGAAAATTGGCTGGATGGCTGGGCCTAGAGAGTCACAGGGAATGGAGTGACATCCATCTGGGGCCGGTCACCAGTCATCTTCCCCAGAGCCCATTATTGGGCCAGTCTGGTTTAGTATCTCTATTTGATGATCTAGATGAGGGGATTGAGTACACCTTCAGTAAGTTTGCAGGTGACATCAAGTGGGGTGGGATGTGGATCTGCTAGAGAGCAGGAACGCTCTGCAGAGGGATTGGGACAGGCTGGAATGATGGGCCAAGGCCAACAGTGTGAGGGTCAACAAGGCCAAGTGCCAGGTCCTGCCCTTGGGTCACCATAACGCCATGCAGCGCTCCAGGCTGGGGCAGAGGAGCTGAAAAAAAGCCCTGGGGGTGTTGGTCAGCAGTGGCTCAACACAAGCCCAGCTGTGCCCAGGTGAGCAAGAGGCCAGCCAGTGGCACCTGGGCTGTCCCAGCACTGGGGGGGCAGCAGGGCCAGGCCAGTGCCCGTCCCCTGTGCTGGCACTGCTGGGGCACCTCCAGTGCTGGGGGCAGCTCTGGGCCCCTCCTGACAGGAGAGACCTGGAGGGGCCATAGCATGTCCAGGGAAGGGAATGGAGCTGGGGAAGAGGCTGGAGCACCAGGAGCAGCTGAGGGAGCCGGTGGGGAGGGAGCTCAGCCTGGAGAAAAGAAGGCTCAGGGGAGACCTTCTCACTCTACAACTCCATGACAGGTTGGTGGAGCCAGGTGGGAGTCGGGCTCTGCTTCCATGGAACAAGTAACAGGACAAGGGGAAATGGCTTCAAGTTGCACCAGGTTTAGATGTGATACTGGGAGCAACTTTTTGCCCCAAAAGGACTGTCCAGCCCTGTCACAGCTGCCCAGAGCAGTGGTGGAGTCCCCATCTCTGGAGGGATTTGAAAGGCATGTGGATGTGGCACTTGGGGACATGGGTTAGCAGTGGCCTTGGCAGTGTTAGGGGAACGGTTGGACTTGATGGTCTTAGAGGGCTTTTCCAGCTAAACAATTTATGATTCCAAGTCCTGTGGGGCCTGACAGGTTGCACTGAGTGCTGAGAGCTGGCTGATGTCATTGTGAGGCCACTCTTGATTATCTTTGAAAGGTCATGGCAACTGGCAGAGGTTCCTAGAGGCTGGAAGAGAGAAAATATCCCTCGTGTCTTCAAGGACAGAAAGAAGGAAGATCTGGCGAACTACAGCCCAGTCAACCTCACCTCAGTCCATGGGAAGCTGATGGAGAGAATCATCCTGGAAAGCATTTCTAAACACATGAAGGACAAGATGGGGATTTGGAGTAGTCAGTGTGGATTAATGCAGGGCAAATTATGCTTAAATCAACCTCACAGCCTTCTACAATGAGGTCACTAGCTTGGTGAAATAGGAGTATAGAATGATGGTTCACAGTTGGTCCCTATATTCAATTCTAACTATTGTTTTTGTCACCAAGGACTTCGAAGTATGTAGACAGCACAAAGTGGAAAGTGACAGCAAGTGTATTGGAGAAAAGGCTAAAAGTGAAAGTGGTCTTGACAATAGAGAAACAATTTAAAAATAGAACAGTGTAAAATTAAAGATGATATCATTTGGGAAGAAATACTATCACAGCTGAAAAACAAAGAACAACCTCCCAGGAGTCAGTGCTTCAGAAGAGGATTCAAGATCTATATCAGATCAAAAGCTGACTAGGGACCAGCAGTGTCATAGTTGTTTTTAAGAAGGCAGATGTTAGACTGAGAGCTTTGAGCGGGAATGTAGACTTTGTGAAGTAATTAGACATGTGAAGTAATTCTTTCGCTCTAATGCAGGGTCACCCATGGAATGCTATTTCCAGGAGTAGGCACTGCAGTTCAGGAAATGTGTGGGCCAGCTGAAGAGGACAGGGAGATAAGAGCAAACAGCATAACCCATAGTGAAACAATAAGAGATTTTTAGTCTAAAGAAGATAGGAATGAGTAGAGAAATGAGACTCTCCATTTTGGTTGTCATCAGGTGGACTCAGCCAAACTGTGCACAGAGGATGTTTCAGTGTGAAGAGTTACCATCACCTGAGCTTTGTGTGTGAACAACCATACAGCTTACAAATATTTGGGTGGGACTAATGCCTGCCACTATAAATAAATTTTGGAAGGGAATAGGAAACATAATCTTGACATCGCTTTAAAAAAAAAAGCATTGAACATTTCTGGATAACTTTGAGACAGCAGACTAAATAGCAGCCTTCTAGCAAAAAAATCTGCTTTTTATTGTAACAAAGCTAGCAGAACTGAATCTTCTGGCTTGTTTTGTTTGTGTTACAACAGGGAAAAACCAGCAAGCTGGAACAAAACAAAACTCTAGAACGAAAGGCCACTGTGCTCAGAAAGAGCCAGAAACCTATGGCACAGGTAAGAAGAGGCAGTTACTAAGAATTGTTTATGAAGCAGATAAAAGATAAATGTGATTCTAGGATTTGAATCTGAGCAACAGCTGTGTTTCTGGTGTTTCCATTCAGTAGTTCACTTTACTGTTGACAAGGAAGAGCTGGCTGCTGTCCTGGCACTGTGTCAGTACTGCCGAGCAGGACTGAAAGGACTGCACACTGCCTGAGTGTAGTTCCATGTGCTCTTGCCATTGCCTAATGTAATAGTGAAAGGGGAATCACTTTTTGAGCTGAACAAAAGCCTGTTAAAATAGTTGCATTATTAAACTCATAAAAATATGTATAGTTTTTACTTAGCAGAATATATTTGCAGGAAAAACTCTGTAGCTGTTGCTGTCAGATCACCTTTTCTGGGAACCAGAGACCCAAGCAGTCTGTCCTAGAAAAATAAAATTAGCCTTGATTCAGTGAGTGAAATGACTTGGTATTTGTAGATCACAGCACTCATTAAACACCCCAGTTTTCTGCCGAGTGCTGTTTGATTCACAAACTTTTCCCCCAGCCTCCTGGAGAGGGACAGCTTGGGTCTGATACTTTTGGGAAAAGAGGAAAGCCTTTGGATCTTGTTATGGTAAGAATTCAGGCAGATGGCTGCTAAACCACTTTCTTCCCAGAACCCATTTCAGTAATTTATAATCCTTGTGGATTATGCCACATTTTTGCTTGGGATTTCACAAAGAGGCCAGAAACTGGAAACCATGCCACACAGGGTGCTTTTCCCTGGCTGTTGAGTAACTTGACCTGGTGGTCAGTGACTGCTTTTACTGTGAAAACACTTTTGCCAAAAGAAAAGTTTACTCAGCATGCTAAAGTAATTGTGTG
Source organism: Dicrurus megarhynchus (assembly GCA_013399195.1). NCBI lineage: Eukaryota > Metazoa > Chordata > Aves > Passeriformes > Dicruridae > Dicrurus > Dicrurus megarhynchus. The sequence continues at coordinate 27,226 of VXAD01002575.1, forward strand.
ACAGAAATTAACAAAGGAAAAATGTCCACTGGTCAAGTAGAAGAACGCTCCTTACAAGGGAATGGTAGATTAAAGAGTGTTTGTAAAACGCTCTTTGAAAAGGAGTGATGTGTGCCTTGTGACATTACATACCTGAAGCTGTAAATGAACTACACCTATTGAAGTGTAGCTGGACACAAGCTTGGTAGTATGTGACCTGTTTCTTTCTAGGGTTCATTGTGCACATCGAAGGAGGGAAAAAAAAAAGATCTTGGGTTAGCACTTGTATTCTAAACATTCTGTTTTGACAGGTAGTATGGAAGAGCAATGGTCTTTAGAGATTCAGGACAAAGGCCGAGTTACCTGTCCAACATGCCGGGCTGTGGTGAGAAAGACTGTAGAAGGACTGAAGAAACATATGGTAAATTGCAGGAAGGTAAGAACACAAGAGATGGGCAATGGTTTCTTTACTTCTCTTCAGCTTACCAGTAGAAATGCCTGCCTGTTTTGTGTTGTATTTAAAACCCGTTTCATCTCATCATCATGTCCCTAAGCAAGAGTCCTTTATACATCTGTAACAATAGTGCTTGGTGCTTCTTGCCTACCCTTTTGCTGGAGGTTTGGAGTAGTGAACAAAGGCGTAGTTATTTCATTGTTCCACTAAATTTTAGTCTCCATAAAATCTGTTCTTAGAAGACAGTTACCAGGCCCAAATAAATTGTTCTGCTCTCCTGCTCCTTTCCCCCAAAAGGTTTTCCACTGCTTTGGTTAATTTACGATTACATGCGCCATGTCCTTGTTTATTTCTAGGAAATGTTCACATGTCATCACTGCGGGAAGCAGCTGAAGTCTTTAGCAGGGATGAAATACCATGTCATGGCAGACCATAACAATCAGGTAACACAACTGCTGTGCATCTAAAACTCCTGCAGGCAGAACAGGTTTTGGTCCTTCCCTGGTACACAGAAACAGAACATGGAGTGTTTTTTTCCAAGTGTTGTAGCTGTTCAAATCTAGTCTAACTATTATTTTTCCAGTGAGTCTTGACATCTGAAAAACAGTAGAATGTTACCAGACATGGTAGGCATGCAACATCATAGAAAGAGGGGATGAATTTCTGTTTAGGCTGGTAATAAGTCACACATAAAAGGCATTCCCAATCAGAAGGAAAAAGATTAGGCTGCAATTTTCAGTCCTTTGCTAGAAAGCAGGAGGTTTTTCTACATCCAGAGCAGACTAGATTTGAGGTAAAAAAGCAGAAGCAGCAATTAGTTCTTGTCTCTCTTTACTGTAAAAATACTAACGCTACAATGTGCTTTTCCTCTGTGCTCTTATTTTAAAGAAGGCAATGTCTCCTGTTGTCGAAAAGGTCATTTGGAAGTTTGGGTAAAGTTCAGATAATTCACTCTGAAATTTTTGCACAATTCCCAGTACTGCAGTTTCTGAACCTACAGCTGTATTAGTAAATGATGCAGGTCAGGGATCAGGTTCTGGCCCTGAGGATTAGGTCTGTCGCTCAGTTCTAACTTTTTACTCAGTCTAGGTGTAATATTAGGTAATGTAGGAAATAACATACAATAGCCATCAGAGGGAGAATAAGGAAATTGAGCCGTAGTTTAGCACTGATGAGTAACTGTTACAAGCAGTCTGTTTCACTTTGGTCAGGCTAAGTGGAAACGGTAGGACCAGTAAATGTTTAAGATGCATAATTTTCTGTCAGTTTACTCCTTTTAAAGATAATTCCTCTTTGGTTTAACCCCAGCCAGCAGTCAAGCCCCATGCAGCCCCTTGCTCTCTCCCCCACCCACAGGATGGGGGGGAGAACCAAAGAGTAAAAGTGAGAAAACTCATGGGTTGAGATAAAGACAGTTCAATAGGTAAAGCAAAAACCACGCACACAAGCAAAGCAAAACAAGGAATTCATTCACCACTTTGGCAGGGAGGTCCAGGCACCTCCAGGACCACAGAGCTCCATGAGGCATAATAGTGGCTTGGGACAACAAATGCCATCGCTTTGAATGTCTACCCCCTTCCTCCTTCTCCCCCCAGCTTTATATGCTGAGCATGATACCGTGTGGTCAGGAATATCCTTGGGGTCAGCTGTCCAGATATGTCCCCTCCCAACTGCTTGTGCACCTCCAGGCCACTTGCTGGCAGAGCAGTACGAGAAAAGCCCTTAGTGCTGTGCAAGGGCTGCTCAGCAATAGCAAAACCATCTCTACACTATCAACCCAGTTCTCAGCACAGATCCAAAACAGTCCCATACCAATTGTCACCCCAGCCAAAACCAGCACAGATACAGAAAGTGACCGTTATAGTAAATACACGTCTGAAAAATCATAAGTTGCAGAGATTTAATAATTTTAGAAGATTTCCTGCGCCAGTGTGTTGAGTAGTGAATTCCCTGTGAGAAGAACTGTAAATGCTGAGCATCCTGTGTTTTTCATTCATCTTTCTGCTGTGCTTTAGCCAATTGTGAAGGAGGGAGAAGAACTGGATGAGCAGCTTGAGCGAGACCGCCTTCGGAAGGTTTTGAAGCGTATGGGAAAACTAAAGTGTACAAGGGAGGTAAGCTGCATTGTGCAAAGTGTGAATTAAACAGCAGTGGATGCATAAACATAAAACATGAGAGTGCTGTTGAGTATGCTCTGGTGCTGGCCAAAGCAAGATTTGTTTCAAGATCCCAGCTATGCTTTTAAGACAGAGTAGCATAGAATCATAGAATAGTTTGGGTTAAAAGAGACCTTTAATAGTCATTTTAGTGCCACTTCTTTGTTGCACATTTTGTCTGTCTGAATAGACTAACATTAAAGTTTTACACCTGCCTGTCTCTGCTCTGTTAGGAAAAGTGATAGTACTTTGGTCAGCAAACTGTGGATCCTGTCCACACTGGTTGTGTAATCCCTTGAAGAACGGTTTTCTTCCAAGTATTTTTCTTCTGTGTTGACAGGGCTGCACAGGCAGCTTCACCAGCATAATGGGATACCTATATCATGTTAAAAAATGTGGGAAGGCTGCTTCCGAGCTGGAGAAAATGGCTATGAAGTGCCATCACTGTGGAAAAGCATACAGATCAAAGGCAGGACTTGTCTACCACCTCCGATCTAAGCACGGGCCGGTGAGTGCACCCTGCGGTAATTATCAGGGGACTGTGATGGGACTTCAGCCACTCAGACTTGAGATGTGTTTAGGCTTTTGTCTGCTACTTTGGTGGGTAAATGCAGATCACAAATCTTTGCATTTTCCTGCCCCTGGATTATTTTGTCCTTGATAGTTTCCTTCTAGCAGCAGCTGTTACTTGTCTGTGACTAGGATGAAGTTTTTAATAGTAAATCAGCATGGCAGCAGTACATGACCTGACTTTTGCTCCATGAAAGTGTGATGCTAATGTAACTCGTGAGATGCTTTCCTTTGCTCTTAAAAGACTCACCATTGGAGCAGAACAGGCAGTGCTGTGCTTGCTGTCCATTAGGGTTTTACAGTGAATGATGGAATACCTTTCAAGACTAGCAACTGCATGAAGCTCTCTGCTTAAGCCTCACTGCTGTGACCCCTGTGAGCAGATCTGGGGGTCTGTCTGACTAGTGGGATGCGCTTCTGTCCTGTGTCTGTGACAGTGAACCATAGCTGCTGCAGCATATTTATGAGGGATTTGGCAAAACATTTATTCCCAGTATTTAGTGTAACTGAAATAGGAAGTAGTGAAGGAGGCTCACCTTTTTGGGCCTTCATTGCAGGTCACTTTCCTCCATGAGGAGAGAAGAACAGAGAACCTGAAAGAAATGAAACGGGAGCAAAACAACACAGGCAGAGTTCAGAGGAGATCTGCAAAGGTGGCAATCTACTATCTCCATGAGCTGGCTGGAGAAGAGCTGGCCAAAGAGTGGCCCAAAAGAAAAGTTCTGCAGGACTTGATTCCAGATGACCGGAAGGTACAAGGCCTTAAAAAGACTTTATAGGCTTCAAGCTTATGCCTCCACATCTGATGAGTCTTGTACAGGCTCCTACCCATGTTTATGGCACATGGAAAGCAGTACGTTGTGTGGGGGATTGGGTTTTCCCCTCTCTCATCTTAGATTACAGTATTTCTGCAGCAGCAATTGCTGTGGTGTAAGTGTATTGTCCAGGCAAGCTGTAATGACCGTAAAGTCCTATTGCTGGAATTCTCAGTGGGCGCAAGGAATGTGGGCAGTTATGGGCATGATGTTGCTCACAGGTGATAGGCTTAAGGTCACTCCTGCCATACTGTGAGGCCCCAGCAATCCTTCCAGTCTCTCATACATGCTGTGGTATTTCACAGTGTTTTAGGCTTCAGAATTTCCACGAGCATCTTGTAGGCTGTGAGTGAAACCCAAGGGAAAACGATGCTTTGTGATTTCAGCGGGGTAAGTACATTTAGAGGAATTGTTGTAGTCAAGGCAGTGGGAAGTTTCAGATTCTGATATTGTGGGGGTTTTCCAGATTCAGTTATGTTTCTAGAGAGTCAGTGAGACAGGAGAACATTGATTGTTGGGAGTTTGCCTGTTAGAGTAGGAGAAGAGATAGCACTTCTCTCTCAGCCTGGAAGAGACTTACTTGGCATTCTGTGTAGCCAGCATTACTTCCAGCTCTCGATTCCATCTTTGTCTCAGCTGAAATACACTCGTCCTGGACTGCCCACATTTAGTCAAGATGTGCTGTGCAAATGGAAAACGGAGATAAAGATGTACCGAAGAGTCCACTGCCCAAATCAGGTAACCCTTAACTGTTACTGAAGCCTCAGAGGGGACAGATTTCAGGTCTGTATGAGCCAACAGCTTCCCACCACCTTGAAACTGCAGTTGGTCTCTCTGTGGGAGACAAATCCTGCTCCATCTCAATATGGTTGTTTAGTGTAATCAAGACCCTGTTTAGTCTTGGGGAGTCTGGGGATGCTTCTTTTGTCCTTTGCATCAAAATGCCCTGGGGATGATCCTTTTAGGAACGTGTGTGAACATTTGAGAGCCAGTAACTTGGTGTCAGGCTGGTACAGTTTCTCATCCAGGTGGGCAGTTGGTCCATTTGGAGGTTTGAATAATGGAAAAATGCCAGGCCCCTGCCTTTCTATCTAAATCTAATCACAGAAGGAAGGAGTAGAGGTGGAAATACAAGAGTAAAGAGACTTTGTCTGGCACAGCGCTTAAGTTTCCTTCATTGCACTGGACCAGCTTTAAGCCCTGTTCAACCTGGCCTTGAGCATTTCCAGGGATGGAGCAGCCACAGCTTCTCTGGGCAACCTCTGCCAGGGCCTTACCACTCTGACAGGGAAGAATTCCTTCCCAGTATCCCATCTAGCCCTGCCTTCTGGCAGTGGGAGGCCATTCCCCCTTGTCCTGTCATTCCAGGTCCTTGTCCAAAGTCTCTCTCCAGCTCTCTTGGACCCCTTTAGACACTGGAAAGCTTAGCTTCTTAAAATACCTTACAGCAATCACCAGTCAGATCCAGTGAGAACAAATGGGCCCCATTGGTGGAGGTGATGGTGGACGTCTCCATGTGATGCATGCTGTTGGAGAGCCAAGGGTCAGTGGCAGCTGCCCTCTGGGTTTGGTGTATAGATGATGCCTTCCCCCTGCCCTACCCTACCCCACCCCAGTGCTCTCTCCCCAGTATTCAGGCTAGCATCATTTTCAAGTATCAGAATTGCAGCACCATGTTGTATGTGGAGCTGTCTCCAGAAAGCAGCTGTCCTGTGTCACCAACCAGTAACCCAGCAGAATGTCTTGCTCCTGCCTCCTGTCCTGGGACCTGGGCTGAGGGCTGAGCACAATGTGGTACCCCAAGACTGATGCCTGAAGGGACATCATGGGACAGGCCTGTAAAGCTGCCCTTTAACTGAGACCAGGGATGTATGCTGTATTCCTGCTCTGTGCCACTAGAGACATGAGCAGTGCAAGAGGGAGAAGTGCCTTGTACCTCCCCCTGTGTGCTCTGTTTGAAATTTTTCTCTGTTGCACTTCAGGCAGAAAGCAAACTACCATTTTAGTCAGGCTGTTGATAGAGCATGAGTGTAACTGTCACAAGAATCTCTTTATTATGTCCAAGTGTGCTCAGAAACTGGAAATATAAATACTAAGCTTAATGAAAACTTAACTCTTCTACTGGTCTTTTTACCAGAACCTTTCTGGCTTTGTAGGGTTGGTATCTGCCTCCCTCTACCTCTGTTTGGTTCTTTTGGGATTGCCCTCCAGACATAATAATGCTTTATTGTCCAGGAAGAAGTGATTTCTTGCTAGTGTGTTGTTGACATGCTTTTTTTTTTTTACTGTTTCAGGGTTGTGAATCTGTGTATGGCAGTGTCTCAGGACTCAAATCTCACCTTGGCACATGTACCTTGGTTGGTAGCCTTCCTCTTAATAGCCCCACTGTCCCTGTCCCTCTGATAACCCTTTGTTCAAGCTCTTGTCCTGCCATCTGCTAATCTGAGATCCTCACAAGTTCATGGATTCATAGAATGGTTTGGCTTGGAGGGGACCTTAAAGATCATCTCATTCCAACCCCCAATTTAGGTGCTCCCCTATGTGCTAAGGAGGTTGCCGTTGCAAACAATACTTGAGACCAGGAGGAAGCACCTTAATGGTATTCCTTTTAATATTCCCCACACGGCAGTTCTACCTATAGATTCACAGCTACAAGAGCAGTTTTTCCAGGTACACTGCCAGAGACCTTATGGCATGTCAGAGAGCAGTCCTATGCTTCATGGGCACAACTGCTCACTCATGTCAGTGCTCCTGTAGCTAAAGCTGTGTCTGGTGTGGATGAGAGTTTCTAGTTTTTATTGCTGGGTTCTATCTGAGCAAGATTCAAATGAAATATATAGGTTTATCAGCCTCCTGGTCCAGCAACTCTTGATGGATTTTTTTTGTTTGTTTGTTTTGATGCCAGGGAGACTTTGTGGCTGGTAAATACAAGTGTCTCCTGTGTGAGAAGGAGTTCATTTCAGAGAGTGGGGTCAAGTATCACATCAACTCTGTGCACGCTGAGGTAAGACAGAGTGGAACCTCAAACCCCAGGCTGTTGGAGGTGGGGAGAGTGTCTTAAGAAGAAAATGCTGGATGTGTGCCCTGTTTTACTTTTTCCTTGCTCACTGTTGGGAACAAGTCTGGTCTTATGTGTTAGTCTGGGGAGCAAGTGTTGTGTCGTGTCACATGCCTTGTCCCAAGCTGCTGCTGCTCTGTTCAGCTCTGCAGCATTTTCTGTGCCTTTAACTAGGCAAATGTCAAATCAAATCTGAATCCTCTGAGACAGAGTGACACCTGAGGAGACACATCAAAGAACAGAGCGTTGTTAGGCAGTTGCCTTTCCAGATCTCACATTTCAGGGAAACCTTGTCCCACAAGGCAGCTATATTGTAAGCCCTGATAGGCTTTATTTGGTATTTCCACCACCATTGGTACCAACCTGTTGCCTTCTAAACCTGCAGGACTGGTTTGATGTGAATACAACAACCACCAAAAGCTTTGAGAAGCTAATGAAAATTCGCCAAAGGGAAGAGCAAAGGAAGCAACGGAAGAAACGTCCTTTGACCAGGGGCAAAAAGAAGAGAGCTGGCACCCTGGCTACCAAGAAGCTCCCCACTGTTGGAGTTGAAAAAATGAGGAGAAGTAAGAGAGGTTGTCCACAGCGAGTGGACAACGAGAGTGCGAGCAGTGAGGAAGGGGCACCCCAAGTTGCACAGAGAGCTGAAGTTCCAAAAACCAGCCGCAAGCGAGGGCGAAGTAAATCTCTAGAAGATGAGAAGGAGTAATTCTAAAGCTTTTCAGTTACAAGCCCCACTTCTGTCAGGCTCATAACCCACAGCACTAATATAAGCAACTGGATGTCTTTGGGACTGTGACTCAATTCTGCGGGTGACTTCGATACTGAAACTTCTGCATCTGGTCAGTTGTGAGGAATACAAACCAAAGCTGTGGTGCAGAGGCTGCTTCTCCTGGTGGGGTTCCTTTGGACAGCGGCACTAACAGTGTACCCAGTGTGATTCCTGCTCTGGTTGCAGTCTCAGTTTGGTCATACTTAGTTGCTCATTTAGTGGTTTCCCATACAGCAAGTGTCTTGTTTTGTCATCTTCCTCTGATGGGTGAGATCAGGGTTCTTTTTTACTGTTCTTCCCATAAGGGACTGACTAGCACAATGTTTAGGTGTCTTCAAGGGGGAAGTCCTTTCTTGCACAGAATGCACACAAATTAAACATGAAAACAGTGCTGTGCCGAATGCAAAGACTCTGGCTTGCCCTGTCACTCTCCTGTCTGTTGTCAGCAAGGCTGCCACAAGAGACCTTCTCAGTGTTTGCTGTAGCCTGTTGCACAAGACTATTTCCTACACAGGTGTTTAGGCTCAGCACCAGACAGTAAGTAGCACGTCTGCTTGGAAGGGATGGAACGTCATTATTACCCCTGTCAGGAACCCACTGTTCCCCTGGCATCTATCTCCTGTAATGCTGGACATTAAAGATCTGTAGAAAGTCTTCCAGTGCAGCAAGGAGTGAATGCTCTCAAGCCCTCTGGAGATTCACTGGCCTTTCAGAGCCCCCGGTAACTACTGTACTGAGACGGCCTTTGTGTGCCCTCTGAAGCCCACTTGTTTCATACTCGCCTGGGAAGCACACCGCAAGACAGCGCATACCTACATGAGCAGCCTGCTAGTGCTGGAGTTGCCTTGCCAGCGTGTGGTTCTTTGTCATGCCAGTGCTCCTACAGTGTCCTTTTTCCCTGCTCTGTGGCAGATACCACCTTCATTGTCTTACATAACCTGTTTCTTTTCAGTATCACCTCTCTGTTCAAATGAGGTATATTAGCAGTGGCTTCCCTGTGTAGAAAAGGTTAAAAAAAGAAGGATCATTATTTTAAGTCATGTGTTGGCATTGTCTCTGGATCGTAAGGAATAATATCTTCCTGTGCTCTATAAATCATAGAATGTTAAGGGATTGGAATGGACCTTAAAGATCATTTAGTCTCACCTCCCGCTGCCACGAGCAGGGACACATCCTACTAGACCAGGTTGCTCAAGGCCTTACCCAACCTGGCTTTGAACACTGCCAGAGTTGGGGCATCCACAACCTCCCTGGGCAACCTGTTCCAGTGTCTAAATGCAGCGGATGTCATAGAAGTTAGCAGGAAGCAGCAGCACAGGCAGTCCTATTTTTCAAAGAATGGATTCTCCAGAATCTCTGCTATCCAAAGACCCACTGTACCAGAAAATTGCAAAATTTGCGCTGTCTGACAAAGTTGCTGCTGCTGAAATTCACAGAGAAGCCATTGCAGTGCCCCAGTCTGGGGAACATGCATGTTAGTACCAGCATGATCACATCGTCACGTTCTTGACGGGGGAGTACTGTAGGGGCAAGCTGGTCCCAAGAACTGCCTTTGGAACCAGGTGCTACTGTGTTTGCAAGTGCCATGCTGAAAGCAAATGTGTGGACTGTGCAGGATGTGTAAAGTCTGCAGTGAGATGGGCAAGATCAAAAGACAACAAAATAAAACGTCACCAGTGCGAGAATGTGGTTTCTTGTCTGTTTGGTGTGTGGCGTTCTTGGTACCATCCCTCCTCGCACAACACGCCCCAGCCTGCCTATGAGGTTGTCCTGCTTGCTCTGGTGCTGTTCAGTTGTCTTCATGGTTTCTCCTCAGAACTCCACAGCACTGTACTTTGAGCAAACATTCACTACCTTCCCACTCAGTACAATAAACCCAGGAATTAAAGAAGGTTTTTCATAGTGGTTTTCAGTCTAGAGTCCTATTTTCTGTCATTTATGAGTTACTAACTAGACCTGCTTTCTAGACACGGATACTTCGTGACCACTTGGGTTTTGTAGTTACTTCAGTAACGTACTCCTCCACATAACATGGCATGTGGAAAAAAAGCATTCTCCAACAATCCATCCCTGTCCATTAGCATTACAGCAGATTGCCTGCTGGATCTGCTCAAGCTGGTCTGAGGTGGTGGCATTGCTGCCAGTCCGCTGCTTGTGAGGAGAGAGATCTGTCCTGGAGGACCTGCGTGTTGCTGTAGTGGGGCTAAGGCAGCCGTGCTCCACTGCTCTGAGGGCAAGGAATTCAGCAGAGGGGCAGAATCCCCTCCCTCACCTGCTGTCCACACTGCTGGAGATGCAGCCCCAGATACTGGTGGTTTCTGGGCTGCCAGTGCACGTGGCCAGGTTGTGTCCAATTTTGTTATCCCTAGGACCTTGTCCACTGGGCTCCTCTCCATCCATGGATTCCCCAGATTCTTCTGGATGACATCCCTCCCCTCCAGCAAATCAATTGCACCAAGTGGCTTGGATGAAGACATTACATAGTGTGGGCAAAAGACCCTGGAGGAATGCTGTCCACTGCCCCAGCAAACTGGTCCTTGTTGTTATCAATTCTACTTGAGCAAGTACATATTTAGAAAGAGATCCAATTTTGAAGGAATCAGAAGTGATAAAAGAGACCAGCTAGTCAATGAATACTTGTTGCAGTGATTGATTGTACTAAAAATGCTGTGTCTTCTCATCAGAAGTTTTCATTTCAGCCTCTGTATCCCATACTGCTGAGTCCTGGTAACTGAAATAATGGTATCAGAAATTTCTTCCTGCATATTTGTAGTCATAATTAACTCCATACATAATTTGCTGAGTGGGCTAAAGAGGCTTGCTAGTCTCAGTCAAAGCAGGTTTTTCTCTTTATTTTTTTTTCTGCTGTGCATTGTTCTTTGCTGATGTTACATATTGATGGGTGCATTTTTCACTTTTTAAGTCCAGAGAGATGAACCAGGAACCAGCTGCAGTGTTCTGTAACAGTCTGATTTATGTAAGATACAAAGATAATCTTGCTCTGCTCTCACCTATCTCTTTTTGTTCTCAACTCCTTCACTACACTGTTGATAGTCACTTTTACCCTCTTAAGCACATTTTTCAGTTGTTTTGCAAATGTCTCTGAGGACCCATTTCTTTTGTTTCTAAAAACTCAACAGGGTTTAAGGCCAGATGGCACATGACAAACACATTCTGAAACATTGTGGTGTGTTTCACAGAACTACTCTAGCAGAGACCTTAATAACTATGTTTTGTACCGTAACTTTTCCAGAAAGCTTGGTTACATAATCAATTTTTCATTGCTTTAATTTGTCATCAGCTTTTTTAATCTGCAGATTTTCTTTGCAATTGTTACATAATTTCATTAACATTCTTGATAAAGATGTCAAATAGCTGCCGACTCTGGGATTCTTTAGGACAAATCCTTATTTACAATTACTTAATATCAAGCATTTAATGTATTCCACCAATGCTTGTATAACATGTGGGGCCAAGAACAAGGCCTTAGAGAAATTTATGATATCAGGAGCTACTTTTACCAGCACGGATTTGTAATTAATTAAAGAATAATGTTTACAGAAAACTCTTCTCTGTGAAACCACATTGGTTGGGTCTTACTTATGATGCCCCTTAATGTCAGCTGTTGCTGTGTCTGGGAGATTTCAGACTAAGCTGCACTTACACTCATCACACAGCTTATTTTTCTTAAAAGTACTGGCACTCTTGAGTTTTGCTTTGGGGGCCTGGAGGGGTTTTTTTTTGGAGGAGGAGGGACAATATATTTTGGTTTGGGAGTTGTTTTGTTTTTGGTTTTTTCTTAATCCTCAAGGGTTTCCCCATTGTTCCAAAATTTGTTAAAAGTCATTTATAATTCAGTAATTTTCAGGAGATCACTTACCATCCTTCCCTGCAAGCTATGCAATGCAGTAGCTTTAGAAAGGTTTAAGCTCTTTTAATAATGCCAAAATGTCAAAAAATTGGAGCTGTTCTGTTAAGAGGAAACTGTGAGACGGGATGCACTTCACACAGAGACATCCACTTCAGTTTGTCATTCCTGCTTGCATGGAACAGTCTGATGCTGAGTGTGGCATGTGAGAATGAAATCATTGCAGTCATACACTTAGCTCTATCACTGTATCAGGCTGGAGTACATCCCATTAGTTTGTCATATCTCTATTGGTCAGGACACCACACCTGTGCCAGGCAAGCTCTTCCACTGCTTCGCTTTCCTTGGAGTGACATTACCTATAAATCAAATGTTTACCTGTGCCGCTGCAGGGGTTTGGGAGCAGAGCCATGGCCTGGGACCAGCTCCTGGAGCAGTCTGGTGCTCGGTGCTTGCTTGGTGATCTTCATGGCAAGTGGAGGGTTAATGTCATCCTGGCATGCTGAGTGACTCTGATGCTGGTAATGAAACCAGCACTAAGCATGACATTATTTCTTGAAGTGTTGCTTGACTCTGAAAGCCAGCAGCCTTCAAAATTAAGTAGGTCAATCTCATCATTAAAATACAGAGATTGGAGGGGGTGGTGGTTATATTGGACAGCTCTGCTGAGACATTAATTAGTGCAGTGTCCTCTTTTATGCATGCTGTATCAGGTCCAAAAACCCATCTGAATTACGCTCAAAGGTCTTCTAAATCAGAGGCTTTTGTTTTCAAAGAGTGCAGTTGCATTTCAGAAGCAAGCCTCTGTCTTTCTTCGGAAGCAGGTAACAAAAGCCAGGTAGTTATTCAAACACAGCCTGCATTGAACCATAGAATGACCATAACCAGAGACATGGTCCCAGTGACTGCCTGGGGAGACAGAGCCAAATTAAAGGTTAGGAAAATCACAGCCAGTGCTGCCAGCTTTCTTTCCAGTTCTTCCTCATGGCCAAGGGGGCTCTTGGCCCTCTGCGCCACTGCAGCGTGGGCTGGTCCCTCATCTGCTGCTGGCTGGCCCTGCTCCCACTGGGCCACAGCCCAGGCACTGCCACAGGTACCTGTGGTGCTGTTTTTGTGGACTTGGTAAAGAGGTAAACCTCAAAAGAAGAGTTTTCCACACATAGAATCATAGAATGCTTTGGGTTGGAAGGGACCTTTAAATGTCAACTAGGACAAGGCCCTGCCACGAGCAGGATTGTCTTCTACTAAATCAGGTTGCTCAGAACCCCATCCAACCTGATCTTGAATGCTTCCAAGGATGGGACACTCACCACCTCTCTGGGCAGCCTGTTTGTGTGTCTGGGCACACGCATTGTGAAAAACTTCTTCCTTACATCTAATCTAAATTGACTCTCATTTGGTTTAAACCTTTGCTCCTTGTCCTGTTGCACCGGGCCCTACTAAATAGTCCATCCCCATCATTTAGGCACTGGAGGGGCTCTAAGGTCTCCCCAGAGCCTTCTCTTCTCCAGACTGAACACCACCAGCTCTCCCAGCCTTTCTCCAGAGCAGAAGGGCTCCAGCCCTCAAAGCATCTTCATGGCCTCCTCTGGTCTCACCCCAGCAGCTCCATGTACTTCCTGTGCTGAGAACCTCAGACCTGAGTATCTTCAATTAGATTTTGCTGCAGCTGCACTTGGAATTTCCAAAAAAAAATTGACAAGGCCCTAGACGTCTTTAAAAAGCAAGACTGCCATGCATTAAACAGGATGGTTGTCTTGTTGAGGGCTAGAGGAAGCATTTGGAGGAGACATTTGGCATTTTCAGGGGAGTGAGTTCACTGGGGGAATCCTGCAGGAATCCACATTAACACTGGACTGTTCAAAATGTTTCCCTCATGATACAGGAAGTGAATGGGCAGGGACTAAGGTCAGGTTTGAGGATTACACAGAGCAGTAAAATTTAAAAGGTAACCACAAAGAAGTGCTGAAGCATCTTAGAATACTGAGTGCTTGGAAGATGAAATGGCAGATGAAATTCAGTATTATAAAATGAAAGGGTCCAAATAACATCTGTATTGCCCTTGCAGCCCTTCAAAGATGGTTTGCATTGGTGTTCAAGATGAGTATATCCTGAAAGCCTACAGGATTACTTTATAACTTCTTACTGCTGAACTCTTTCCTCTTCAAAACATTTTGCCATCCTACATCAAATACCATCTTTCAAGATAGACTCCAACCACCCAGGCCCTGGCCCCTGCCTCAGAACTGCTGCTGTGCAGAGTACAGGCAAAGCAGGGAGGACACTTCCAGCCTACATGCACTGGCTCCAGGTGCTGATTCAGAGCCCACCTGCCTGCTGTAGGGACACTGCTGACACAAGTGGCTGGCTCAAAGGTCTGAGGCCGACCTGCACAGCTCCCTCCAGATGGGGTGGCTGGGTCCGTGCCTCCCAAAAAAATTCCGATCTCTGATGTCCCTGGCCACCTCTCATCACCAGCCACTTTGATGCAAGGACTACTGCAGAACAGTCCCTGAGCAGGAGAGGGAGGTTCCATAGCACCACACCACTGCCAGGCCTGGTGCACACATGTGGCTCTCCATCACACGGGCTGCCCAGTCACTGCCTTGTCTCGCTGTCCCATGTCCCTGACAGCTCCCTGTCCTGTGCCGTGGAGATACAGGCATCACACAGGTTTGCCCTCCTTCCCACGCCACTATGGCTCTGCACCTGGCCTTGTGGAGCACTGCACTGAGCAGAGACATGTGGCAGAGCCAGGCTGCACAATGGCAAGCACATACTCTCCCCCTTCTCCAGGAACTTCATCTCTGCTCCCAAATTATGGGAACAGTCGCACAGTCAGCACAAGCAAACACAAGGAGCAGATCCCAGTGCCAGTGATGCAGATGGCAAATTACTGGCCTTGTCAGAAGCAATGCCAGGGAGAGGGTGTCAGGAGAATGGCAGCAAGACAACCCTTGAGGTGGAGCAGTGTCTGGAAACTAAATCAACATTCCCCAGTCACACTGAGAGGACGATCAGCCCTGGTCTCCATGTGGGCCAGGCCAACATGGGCTGAAATTCTACCCCAGACATGGAACAGGCCATTCCAGTCTCTGCAGCAGCCAGGTATATGCTTGGCAGCTGTCAGGCATCTAAAGAGAAGCTGTCAGCACATCCCCCTCAGTTTCATAGTTTGTAGGCTAAACAACCCAGGCTAATTTAGGCTTTCACCACAAGCTACTTTGCCCAAAACTCCTTCTTAAGGGAGTTGTATTGGGTTTTCATGGCAGGGTTTTGGTAGTGGGGGGGTTACAAGGATGGCTTCTGTGAGAAGCTTCTAGAAGCTTCCCCCATGTCCAGCAGAGCCAAAGCCATCTGACCCCAAGACAAACCTGCTGTTGGCCAAGGCAGAGCCCATCAGCAATAGTGGCAGTGCCTCTGGGATTTAAAAAGGGAAAAAACTGTGCACAGCATCAGCCAGAGAGCGGAGTGAGGGTATGTGAGAGCAATAGCCCTGCAGCCCCTCAGGCCAACATAGAATGAGAGAAGGTGCTCCAAGTGCTGTAGAAGGGATTATTTTGCAGCCTGTGGGGTCCAGGGGTAGCAGGGACCCACCTAGAGCCCGCGAAGATCCATGAGGCAGCAGAGACCCACCTGCAGCCACAAGAGGTCCATTGGGGAGCAGAGACCCCCCCTGCAGCCCATGGAGGAGCCCATGTGAGAGCAGAGGAAGACTGTGAGGACCCTCCCCCTGAGGAGGAAGTAGTGGCAGAGACATGCTGTGAGGAATTGATCCCACTCCCTGTCCCCCTGCTCTGCTGAGGCGGGGGAGGGAGAGAACTTGGAAGTGAAGCTAAGCTGGGGAAGAAAGGAGGGATGGTGAGAAGATGGTTTTACGATTTGGTTTTATTTCTCATTACCCCTGCTTTGATTTGATTGGCAATAAGGTAAACTAATTTCCCAAAACTGAGTCTGTTTTGCCCATGACAGTAACTGGTGAGTGAGCTCTCCCTGCCCTTATCCTGACCCATGAGTGTTTCATTATATTTTCTCTTCCCTGCCCAGTAGAGGGGCAGAGTGATGGAGCAGCTTTGATGGGTACCTGGTATCCAGCCAGGGTCATCCCAATGAGTTTTCCAGCCAGTGCCAGGTGAGTTTTCTCCCCCCTGAAGCCCAAGCCCCTGGCTGGACACCAAACCCAGAAGAGATACCAGTACTAACAGGCAAAAGATCAGGCATCAGAGCCAGAGCAGGCTTCCGGCAGGCTGTCTGCCCATTACAGAGGGGCATGACACCCCCTTTTGCATGGCAGCTGGTCACTACAGAGCAGCGTCTGCTTTGGGGTGCAGTGTTTGCTCAGTGCTCCCATTCTCTTGATGAAGAGGGTTAGCTTTCCCGGGTCACGTTCAGTGCTTTGTGCTTTTATCTGAGCAATAACAAATAAACTTCTTTCCTGGGGTGGGCTTTGACAGAGCTGCTCATCAACTTCCATCATTTGTGTGTTCACTGACCATGACAGTGCTGAATACTTTTGCTGTTGATAGATCACTTTCAGCTTTATCAGGCTCTTGGCTTTGGTTGGCTTCATGTGGTGTAAATGATCTGGGAAAGGGTTGAGTGGTAACACTGTTATGAATATATTGACATACAGGAAGCCCACATCTCAAACACCATATGCTGTCTAGTTGTCCCATATTAAAAGGATAAAAAAGAAATGATCAGCTGTGAAAGATGACCAGGGTCTGCTGTGTTGCAGATGGTGCAGTGCAGATAGATAGCAAACTGTTATTACTTGTTTCTTACAATAGAAGCTAGGAAGCGCCAGAAGAAGTAATTGGGCATCTGGTCTGAATGGAACAGAATAAATTACTTTTCACATAGCACATAATTACGCAGCAAAACTCTTGACTTCACAATACCCTGTGATAATAAAAAAAGTATAAGCGTCTGTTCTTGGGCAGCACTGAATTCCCCAAATCCAATTATGCAGGAGATGGCAAAAAGATGCCATCACAAAATAAATAAACAAACACAAAAGGAGGATAAGGGATTATCAATGATTGGTGGGTACTAATGATTAGCAGATTGACTTTCCACATTTCATAAAGTTCATGAAGTGTTGATAAAGTGCTGATATCCATAGCCTGGTGACAGGTCTGAACCTGTTCCTTGGGTGAGGACAATAGGGGACTTTCCTGTAGCAGCTTTACAGAAAGTGTCTGTGGTTTGCTGTACCTTTGCCCTCCATTATTATTATCACAGGGAATCAGTGTGTTAATTCCACTTCCATGGGAGAGAAATAGAGGATACAGCAGTCAGCACACAGACACGACTAAGTGGATGGGAATGAACCCTCGCAACAACTTTGGACGTTTCCTGTCAGTGAACATGGAGACAGCTAATGTGAAGCAGCAGCCACGGAAGCCCCGGTGAGAGGACATGGTGGGCAGGCATGGGGCTGGTTGGGAGACAGGGTCTGGGGGTGCAGGGGCATGAAGGACAATGCTCACCTGGAAAAGGCCATCTGAGTCACAGTTTCAGTTGCCCGCTGCTTCCATAGGCACAGCTAGGTCACAGCTGGCCATGGGAGGCTCTGGAGCAGGAAAAGGGAGCAGCCAGAATATGGGGAAAATAATTGCATGAGGGTTGTGTCCCTGGAGGGGAACAATCACAGAGGTCCAGGACCCCCAGGTCAGGACCCAGCTACTGCAGGCCATGTCATGCTTTCATAAACCTGTGAATGCTCACCTCACACTACTTAGAAGCTAACTAAGGCTTAGAATAGGGACAAAAAATCCATGCATCCTTTGTGGGTTTCATTTAATCAATAACATTTATACCCTACAAAGAATGAGGCAGATTCTGCACAGGCATATCATCAATCCAAACCTTTCCCAGTTGCAGAGGTCAATTCCTGATGTGCTGAGACTCCTTGCTGGTGTATTCCTCTGCTGGGCAGAGGAAGATGACAGCAGGGTGATGTGATGCAGGTACAGGAGGCTCCTGCATCGTGGGCAGGACATCCTCTTGCTGCCAACACTTCTCCCAGAACCTCACATTTGCTAGGGGCAGGCTGGGACTTTGGAGCCCGCAGGCCAGGCTGTAGAGGTGAGGATGGGATCTCAATGTTGCTGCTGGATTTCCCCACTGAATTCCAAGTACAAGTCACTGCAAAGCATATAATACAATTTAGATGCATTAGTTCCTGGTTTGTGATTGCAAATTGAATTTTGCCTGGCCAAAACCCCAAATACTCAAATGATAATTAAATGTGTGTGAAGAGTTTGCACTCTCTGTATTTATTATTTATAGACTGAACCCACAAATGCAAATGCCATCACCTGCTGCTAAAGCACACCATGCTCCCTGTGCACAGTCACTGAACTCCCAGGATTGACCTAAGTGGCACAGCATGTCCTTTCCCATGTCCAGAACTGATCTGGAAGGTGTGTGAAGCCTGGGAATGCCAGCCAGCCAACAGCAATATCTAGGGTGATCAGACACAAAATTCCCCAATCACAGCATAATTCTCACCCTGCACAAGCAATAGGGCTGCAGCCTGGAGCATAGGGAAAGGACATAGAAACCGAATCACTTTTAAGTAGTTTGGGGGAAGGATGCAGAATAAACTGTCCCGCAGTGCTAATGGCCACCTGTTTCTGCTATCCAAAAAATGGCATTACTCACTGATACCTAACACTGACAGCACTGAGCTTTTCAAATAATGTTTCTGAGCACTCCTGTGCAGGCCGAAGCAGTGCTGGGCAAGCCAGGGATCCTTGGCTGGTGGCAAAAACAGGCTATGGAGCAGTCAACATTAACACCAACAGCTAGCTCTGCAATAACCAAGTGGTTCTCACAGTGACCAAGTGAGAATGAACCTTGCAGAGAAGACATAACTGGCAAACCGTTCCTGTAAAACCTCCTGCAGTCACAGTTTTACAGTTGCCAGCTCTACCCCTGGTTTTCCTGAAGTTCCCTCCCCATAATGCTGATAGAGGGAGAAGGAGCTTTGAAACAGGACTCTGCTGGGAAAGCAGTATCAGGCTCACCCTCCTCCTCACCATTGTGGACTGCAGCAGCAATGAAGCTCAGCACAGGAAAGAGGCAGTCTCCTGATCTGCCAAGAGTGTCTGAAAAGCAGCATTGAACAACCTAGATGGGACCATTTTGATCACCTAACCTGCCATGCAGCTGCAGAGTTAACATAAATTCTGACAGGCTTCAGTTTCCACTTAGCTGGAACTTGTCTCTTGAGCACAGGCACTGCAGATTAAATCCTTCGCATGTCAATGTGACTACCCTGGTCTTCCACAGCTCTCCCCAAATCACAGACCAATTCTCCTATAACTAGGAAAGACCTTTTGAAGTGACCAAGTAAAGACTTTTAGGAGCCCTAGGGCACTGAACTATGGATGTCTGTGCCCACGTGTCTGCACATATGCAAGCACTGATGTACTTTTGCTGTGGGCTGACCCCATCCAGGGCATGGTCTAAGCTGCCATTTGGCTCCAGCTATGCTACACAGCAGGACAACATAGGCTGCAGCCAAGGACATCAGCTGGACAGAGAGGGGCCCCAAGAGTCCCCAGGTCTGCCCAAAACCACAGCTAGGCTGAGCCACCTTAGATTCCATAACCATAGATTCCGTCTTGGCTTGACTCCTCCTTTCAGTCTGCGTTGCTCACAGAAAGTAGTAGGTTACTGCTGTAAGGTAATAGAGGATGATTTGGATTAATTTCCTTATTTCTCTATCACTTCATTAGGCACACACAGCGCTGCATTTCCTGGGGATGGGGCAGAGCCCATGCCTGTGTCTTCATGCACACATGGAGGAGCACCCTGGAGGGTCAGAGCAACCTCAGCTGCAGAGGAGCTGTTGGGACTGTGCTGGGGGCACCAGCCCGAATGTCGGCATCTGTCAGTGACCAAGAGCGGTGACACCAGTGCTGCTGGCTGCCATATGCCCAGGACACGTGCCTGCATGTGGAGCCTGGCGTGCTGGGGAGAGGGGGCGCTGGGCGTTACTGGGGATACCGCATGGAAATAGTTGGCACTGGGGGCTACTGGGGGTGCAGCACGGGGAGAAGTGGGCGCTCGGGGTTACTGGGGGTGCAGCCTGCGGCGGGGCTTTGGGGGCTACCGGAGAACGATGTCGAGAGCGGCGCCAGTGGTTCGGGGGCCCGGTAACAGGAGGGGGGCGGTACGAGCGGTTTGGGGTNGCCAGGGCCGCCGCCCGGCCGGGCCGCAGCCCCCACCGCCATGGCCCGCGTCTCGGCGATGATCAGCCCGGTCCTGGTGCTCTTCGGCTGCGACCTGTGTTTCGTGCGAGCCAGTAAGTGCGGCCGGGCCGGGAGGGCACCGGGGCTGCGCGTCGCCGCGGGGCTGGCGCCCGCCCCTGCTGTGGGCTGCGGTCCTCGCCAGATACCCCCGCCGGCCTCACTGCATCCCCGGCGTGGCCTTTGCCGCGATCCCCGAGGACTCCTCGGGCACCCCCGGGGCGCCGCGGCCTCCGAGCCCCCTCTGCCTTCGACGGTGTCGCGTCTCCTCCCCGGGGGACGGCTGCTGCCGCGCTGCCCTTCCCCGGGGCTCCCAAGGGCTCCCGCCGCAGTGGGTGCTCTGCGCCCCGCGGAGCGCGGCCCCCGCGTCCCGTCCTGCCCCGAGGGAGCTCCTGCCCCGGGCAGGGACACTCAGGGCTGCGGCGGGCTGGGGCCGGCCGGGTGACGGGGATCCTCTCCCTTCCTGCCGGTGTTCGCTGGGACATCGAGCTCAGTGCACCCGAGGCACCGCTGTCCTTGTGTCCTTTGACTCGCCGGGATGGCCCGCTGTCAGCAGCCGCTTCCTGCTGTCTGTTTGCCCTGCGACAGGTTACTGAGGTATTAAATCGAATTGCGAGTACCAGACGTGTTCTGCTACATTCTGCCGTGTTGCAAAACACGTACTGACGGATTCAGGAAGAGATGCAGTCGGGGTGTTAAAAAAGGGGCCACTTATTTTTAGATGTGCAGTCTGGTGCTTACTCCCTGCTGCAGCAGTAAGTTGGGCAAACATCTGGGGTGCCCTTGAGCAGCAGCCCCAAGGGCATGGGCCAGGGAGCAGGGGCGGTCCACTCTCCGGATCACAGCAGAATGGGGATGGCACCGGTGGAGCCGTGCCCCGTCCCTCTGCAGCACCAAATCTGCCAGCATCCCTCGTGAAGGGTGTCTGTCTGGCCCCTTTGCTGACCCATGGAGCCGGGATGCATGGCATATCTGGTCCCATCAGCCGCCCACCGGCCATCCCTCCCACTGTCTACCGCCCATCCCTGCTACTGCTCACCGGCCATCCCTCCCACTGCCCTCTGGCCATTCCTTCAGCTGCCCAACTGCCATGCCTCCCAGTGTCCAGCCACAGGCTGCAGTGTTGCTGGCTCCTGTACACAGCCCAGCTCTTCCCACCCCTTAATCAGGCCCAAAGGAGCACACTGCTGTACAGACAGGACAAAACCTGTGCCAGGCCTTAAGTAAATGACTGTGCTTTCTGTGGGGGTGCCCCTTTTGTAATATGGCTTTAATAAAAAGTGAAGCTGGATCATTTATAAATTATGTAGAATCATTAGCAGTTAATCCATTGAGCTAAACGGTGGCACACTTTCCCCAGAGAGCCCAGCAGCATCTTGACTTTATAGCCAGAATGTGTTGGCTTCAGAGAGCATGCTTTTTTGAGCCCTTGCGTTCACAGACCTTTATGGTAACAGTTCTGGCATTAAGCTGCCCTGATCGCAGCTGCAGAGCAGGCTGGACAGTATTAGATGCAATGTGGGGATTATACACAAAGCTTTGTCCTTTTGAGGTCATGTAACACCTTTGAGGTCTCATCTTGAATTTCATAGAATCCTGGAATGGCGTGGTTTGGCAGGGACCTTAAAGTCCATCTCATTCCACCCCCCCTGGTATGGGCAATGACACCTTCCACTAGACTTGTTTGCTCCAAGCCCTGTCCGACCTGGCCTTGAGCACTTCCAGGGATGGGGCAGCCACAGCTTCTCTGGACAATCTGTGCCAGGGCCTCACCACCCTCACAGGGAACAATTTCTTTCCAATATCCCATCTAACCCTGGCCTCTGGCAGTGGGAAGCCATTCCCTCCTTGTCCTGTCACTTTGTCCAAAGTCCCTCTCCAGCTCTCTTGGAGCCCCTTTAGGCACTGGAAGGGGCTCCAATATCTTACCAGAGCATTCTCTCCAGGCTGAACAACCTCAGCTCTCCCAGCCTGTCTCCAGAGCAGAGGTGATTGGGATTAAACATTGCTCTAGGGTGAACTTCTCTGCGGCTTCTTGTCTTGTCTCTTCCTGACGGGTGTGCAAATCCCATGTGCTCAGAAATGTATTTTCTGCAGTTCATTCAGCATCAAACTGATCAAGGAACACTGGTTTTTCTAATGCAGAACTGTAGCCTGGACACCAGGTCTCCTGTCACACAGGCTCAGGGCTGCTGGCCTGGAGTCTGCACCAAGTGTGCTTAGGATGGGTGAGGTCTGGTGCCCTGACAAGCCATGTGCATTGTGGCTCTGCTATGCCCCCATGTCCTCTCCCCCTTCTACTGCCAGTGAGGGACAGTCCCTGCACAGGGCCTGTGCAAGTTCTGGCTAAATACAGCTGGAACACTTGCCAGCCCTGTGTCGACTCAGCAGCATGGCTTGTGAATCAGTGCAGTGCCTTTGTTCTCAGATCATCAAGTGACTCAGTCCCAGGGCAGTGTCTCAGCATCCCCAGCCTGAAAACCTCAGCTGGGACAGGGTGGGTGCCTCGCAGAAGCCTAGAAAATTCTTGAGCAGAGTTGGACAGCTGCTACAAACTCCATCCACAAACTTCTGTGTCGCAGAGATGTCAGACCCTGTCTTTAATTTCCTCACATACACTTAAAGGTTGGTAGTTAAACTGCCCCCATTGTGCATATTCAGGACTTTTAAAATTCTGTTAGATGTAAAAAAAACCACCTAATTGGATGTATCCTGTGAAGCACCATGTCCTGTTCTTGTCCTGAGGCCAGCTGGCAGGGTCTGGTCATATCCGTGGTATTAAACTCATGAGTTCCAAAGAAGGAGGCACATCAGTGCTACCTGTGAGGAATGGTTTTCTGGCTTGTCCTAGCTCCCAAGCCATGCCCAAGAGTGGCTTGGGCACATACTGGCTGGTGCAGATCAAATCAGTCCTTGGACCAATCTCCACCACTGGATTCTTGGGCTGTTCTGACCCCATTATGTTTGCTAGCACTGTCCTGGGGTGATGTTATG
>VXAD01002576.1:6092-36676 GCA_013399195.1 Dicrurus megarhynchus
CGTGGGGGGGCGGGGGGGGGGGGGGGGGCCGTAGGGAGGTTGCCGGTTCCCGTGGGAAGGCCATGGTCCCTCATGGTTGACCCTCTGGTCTGAATGCAGGATTTCATCTGTTCGAGTGACCCCGTGGTAGGCGGGGCCCTGGGGCGCCGCGCCCGAGCTCTGCCGGTTGGGGTAACTGCCGTAGCCCAGCTCGTTCCGGCCCTGCCACAGGGCCCCTTGCTGGGGACCCTCCGGGGCCGGCTGCATGGGCCCCCCCATCATCTGGGGGGGGATGTTCTGCTGGGCGCCGGAGCCGGGGGGAGCCGAGACGCGGTCCCTGCCGAACTGGAAGGGGAACTGGCTCTGGCCGGCGCGGCGCTCGGCGGGGTAGGTGCTGCCGTACTGGTTGTACAGGTCCTGCTGCGGCGAGGGCTGCGCCGGCGGCTGCTGGCTGGGCTGCTGCGGCTGGGCTGGGGGCAGCTGCTGCTGGGGCTGGCCCTGCCCCGAGCTGTAGGGAACGTTGTACAGCTCCCCCTCGTGCCGCTTGGCCGGGAGGCCGTAGCTGCCGTCCATCGGCCGCTTGTAGTTCTGCGGGAAGAGAAAGGCGCGGACACGGTGAGCGGAGCGGGAATTCGGGAGTGTTTCACTGGAAGGGGCTGCACAGGGAGGTGGTGGAATCCCCATCCCTGCAGTTATCCAAGAAGTGCCTGAACGTGGCACTCGGTGCTTTGCTCTGGGGGACGAGGTTGGGATCGGTCACACGTGGGACTCATTGATCCCAGAGGTCTTTTCCAACGCCAACGATTCCACGAAACAAGCCAAACCTCTGGGCAGAGTCCCCAGAGCCAGAGGATCTGCCCCACGGCACGGCCAGGGAGAGGCTCTGTCTCCTTGCTGGCCGTATCCGATGTGAAAGTTGGATCAGTGGTTCCATCTCACCAGCCAAGGCCAATTCCTTGCGGCTGCCTGGGGAGTTTCCCTGTGGATTCTACAAGGATGCCTTGGGGGCAGGAGTCTGCCCACAGAAAGGACTTCCCTGCAGAAAAGACTCAGCTCTACTCTGCATTCACCACAAACCAGACCAGACACTGGCACTTGCTTCCTTCCACATCCAGGAATTTTATCAGACCCCATTTCTCTCACATTTCCCAGGTTTCTGCTGAAGCATCAGACAAAATGCTTTAAAAACTGTTGTACTTCCTGCTTCTTCCTTTCCTGTGGATTTCAAAACACGTCGCTGAAAGGAGCAAGAAGGCTTCTCACCCCTAATTCTTTTAAGTGCAAACGGAGAAAACAGCCAATTGCTGAGACCAAATTAAAACCCAGGATCTCTCTTTGCCTCCAAGGTCTGAGCTGTAGCTGCTGTGGAGGCTATTCAGACACTCCACGGTCATGACTGGCTTCAGATGGAGCTCTAGGGCTTCAAAGATGACAAGTTCCAGAGTAACTCGAACTCTTGGCTCCGAGCCCCGTGGCTCTGGTTGCAGAGCTAAACTGCAGAGCAGTTGGAATTATTCTTAGCACAGCTCACTGAGTGCCCTCTCTATACTCTCCTAAACCATAGGACTTAAAATTATCAGGAAAACATTATGGGTCCTGGCACAGATACAAAGAGCAAGTCATACGTGAGGATTATGGAAAGGGATACATGTTCATTCAAACTGTCCTGAAACAAACCTGATGGGTTTGGGAGCAGCAAGGAGGAGGAGGCAGCAGGGCAACGGAATCTGAAGCCTCTGGCTGCAGGACGAGAAAGGGAAAGACCAAAAACATCCCCTGGTTTGTGCAGAACAATCCACCTGAAACAGCTCTCCTGAAAGACCCAGGACTTACTCCAAAGAAAGTCATCACTTGGACCAAAAGTGTTACAGAAACAGGATGGGATTCAGAAAGTTCCAGAGGGACAAAGAAGCCCAGTAAAGCTTCCTGATCTGCTGCTGCCTGACCAGAGTGTGCAAACCACACAACCTCCATTCTCAGAACACTGTTTTGTTAACACAGCACTGGGAACATTGATTAAAACTTCTTTAAGTTGTTTGCAAATGGGAAAAAATGTATAAGATCAGGTTGGACAGGGCTTGGAGCACCCTGGACAGTGGAAGGTGTCCCTGCCCACGGCAGGGGTGGCACTGGATGGGCTTTAAGGTCTCTTCACCCAAGCCATAGGGCGATGCTGTGATGAGGTACCTAATTCTTCACATTCGTAAAGCAAACACACAGCCCAGAGAGTTTCCTCTTCACAAATGGCACAGATAAAACTCCCAGCTGGGCAAATCAGGAACTCTGGGATCACCCACCTGCTGCTGCTGCTGCTGATACATGGTGGTTTGCTGGCTGGGGAAGGGGCTGCCCGAGGATGTGCCTTGAGTGGAGAATTGATTGCCATAGGAATCATGTCTGGAGAAGAGAGAGCTGTGTTAGTGCCGCTGTCACAGGCTCAGAGCCCTCGGCGGGGACAGCAGCCCCTGGCACAGACCTTTGCTGCTGCTGCTGCTGCTGCTGGGGGTAGCGGCTGGGCGAGTACATCCCCGACTCGGGCGTGGAGGGCAGGATGCTGGGCTGCGGGGTCCCGCTCCCCAGGTTGCCCTCAGGTCCCATCCCGGGCTCCGTCCTGCGTGGAAACAGAGAAAAGCCCCAGGTCCATTGAGGATCCCTCAGTGGAAAGGGGTGATCAGCGCAGTCGTGGCACTGAGATGTGACCATCCCCGAGGGCTCCCCGGGGCAGCACCCACCTGACTCTGTCGTAGGGGGCTCCGTAGGAGTAGTGCTGCCGCTGGCCCATGGCCATGTTCCCCATCCCGGGGCCGGCAGCACGGTTGTAAGGGTCACCCATCCCACTGTTGGGGCCCTGCCCTGAGGACATGAAGGGATCGCTTCCTGGAGCTGGAAGAGAGAAAGAATCAATGAACACACCCAGCTCTGCCTTAGGAGAAGACTTCTGATGTTTTGGGGAGGAGGGGCGAGCAGGGGGTGTCCTGCAGCACGTTCCAGCACACAGCCACACAGGGATGAGGACTCCAGGAGCAGATGAACCCTCACCTTTCCTCATGCTGCTGTAAGGATCCTTATTTGGCTCGTAAGACATGCGACCCATCATGTCAGAGGTATTCATGCTGGGCTGGTACCCTGGATTTGGAGTCATGGAGTTCCGCTTCTGGAACGTAGGATCACTGCCATCTGCAAAGGCATCCTGAAGGCCCACGGAGTTACTCCTGTTACAAAAAAACCCCACAGAGACCACATTACAGAGGTCCACAATGCTCCTCAGGATGCTCTTCCTCACGTGCTCCCTCTTGGGTGCTGCCATCCCCTCCAAGGGCCACAGTCCTGCTCCTCCAGGGTCAAGAGGAACTTGCCTTCCACAGCGCTGTCCTCAGACCCAACCCCAAAACTGAAGAATATTCACACACAATTTTGCTGTGAGCCATGAAGGAAGGAGCAAAGCGATGGAGTCCTACCAGAACAGGCACCCAGGTCCCCAACATCTGCAGCAATGACCCAGAGGTGACCCCACCCCAGCAGTGGTTCCATACCTGATGCCTGGCAAAGGCGGCATCTGACTGTGTGGCGTCGACGCTGGAGTTGGTGGCTTCAAGTCTCCTCCTTCTGCCATGGAGCTGCTGGTGGACTGAGGTGTCTGAGGGCCCTGCATGGAGCCTGAACCCGCTGCAAGAGGAGGAGCGTGGGGTGAGCAGCTTTGCACCCAGGGGATGCAACACTGAACCTCCCAGAACATCAGCCTCGAGAACGGAGAATCCTTTGAGGGAGAGGCAGATGAAATAAGGCCAAAAAAGCACAAGGAGCTCAACAGTTCAAGGACAGGCTGGGCCAGGTTCCCCAGAAGAACCTAAAGCTGAGAGGTTGTGTCTCTGCTCATCTGAACCCCGCTCCCTTTTCCACACCAGGCCCTGTGTGGTGCTGCCCGAGGTCCCCTGTCAGATGCTCTGGAGTGCACCACGTGGCAGAGCATGGGGCTTCCTGCCAAGTGACCACCACTGATGTGCCCATCACCTTCACATCCCTTCCAGCCACGAGGGTGGGGGTCTGAACCCTGTCCTGGGAGTCTCAGGATCTCCCCAGTGATGGAAACCTCAGCTGAAGCCACCAAGTAACTCTGAGCGAGGCTCCCCTGCCTGCTCTGCCTTTCCAGAGCAGTGCATTCACGCAGGGTAATTCAAGCACCACTCCCAAGGATTCCTGGAACAGGGAATGCCGGAGATGCCGGATCTTTCACTGGAGGACAAAACCCGTCCAGCAGGTTCCCTGCAAGTCCCAGCCTCCGGACGCTGCTTTCCGCTCCGCTGAGCTTTGGCCAAACCCCCCGTGTGTAATCCAGCTGTGCCGGCAGCTCCAGGAGCGCTCCCCTGGCCCGGGATCGCTGTGACAGTGTCAGCTCAGGTTCAGCCGCTCCTCGCAGCTGGCAAGAGCTGAACTCTTAATTAATGTTTCCATTAGTTCCCGTCCCCAGCACCCGATATCCCTCAGCTTCAGCCCTGCTGCTTGATGAGTCATTTCAGCTATTCATTAAAATCCTCCGAGGTCACGTCCAGGGCATGTTTGTTTACACCCCACCTTCCTGGCACCCTGTCCTCTACTCTGCGACTCCCTCCGGCCCGGCGAGGTCTCGGGAGGAGGGAGGGCAGCACGAGCTCCGGGGGAGTTTCATTCACAGACCCTCCCTGGCAGCCCGGCCCCGCTGCTTCCCCCAGGAATTCACTGCTGGCAGCGGCAGGAAGAGGCCCCGAGCACCGAGACATTCCCTGCGTCGCTGCCATTTGGTGTTTGTCCCCACCTCCCGCCGTCCCTCCCACTCACAAATTCACACGGAGCTGGCGCGGGGCCAGTTCCACGCTCTGGGAATTCAAACCCGAGGCGCCTCCCCGGGGACTCTGCCAGAGGGAACCTGCGAGGCTCTCAGGAAACTCCCAGTGCCCATGAGGGAATTCCCAGTTCCCTCTGGCCACGGTCTCTGAACACTTGGTGTTTTGAGGGGTGCGATGGACACTGCGTGGAAGAGCTCTGGCAGCAGGAGCTCCACCTCTGCAGCCTCAGGAAGTGGTTAATGGAGAACGGCACGGTGCAATCCTCACCATTCCCAAAGTTCTGCAGGAGTTAATTTGGCAGAACAGGCTGGAAGAAAGAGCAAGCCAAGGCCAACAGGTTGTGAAGTCTGCAAGGAGGGCAAACCACATCTGTGGGAGAGCAGAGCCCTTCAGCCAAATGATGAAATGATTCAAAATGTCCCACTGTTGTCCACAGGTTTCCAAAGAGGGAATTTATTCTCATCCAGGTGATTCCCTGGGGAACAGGACTGCGTGGGGCCTGGAGGACACTGGGCCCTGGAAGAGCAGCATCCACCGGGACTCAACGCTGCCCTAGGGCTCTTCAGCCTGGAGCTGGGCTGACAGAGGAATTTCTGTCCTGCCCTACACCCCCAGGCCCTACTGATCCAGGGGAGCACGAGAGAGGAAGAAAAGGAAAGTGAAAGAGGAGCAGGGACACGCTGAGTGATTCAGCATAAAGGATCAGAGCCACCAGCCAGGCTTCAGTGCTGCCTCTGCACATTCCCACTTGTGGGAGTCTGGAGTTGAGAGAAGGGTTTAAATTGGAAATACAGCACAGTCCTTTCATAGCAGGACCCAAACGTGCAGAGTTTGGGATACGAGCCCTGCAAATTCCTTCTGCTGAAGCAGGAGCTCAGCCCAAAGGCAGCGCCAGGCCCTTCACAAACACCACATGAGCAACAACAAAACAAAAACTGATGCAGCCCCTAATCCACTCTGACACACACCTAGAGCTACAGCAGGTCTAAAGTGGCTTCCTAAAAGTCTCAGCTCTCTCCAAACAAACTCCAAATGCTCTCAACATCTTTGTTCCACTGCCTCAGGGGGACAAGAAAGAGGTTTTGGAAAGAAAGTGGGGCTGGATTTGTGGCCTAGTTCAAGCAGAACTCTCACACTGCTTTGGACAGAGGTTCAGTCTAATGGCACCAAAGTTACTTAATCTTGCACAACACACCAGGGCTGAAGCTCCACTGGGACAGGTTTCCTGACCAGTGACAAGATATGACTTAGTTCTTTAAAGAAGCCCCTGTAGCTGAGAGGAGAGAGAAACGTGGTGCCCAGCAGAGCTCTGGGACAAGCCCAGTCACTGGAGGGTTCGCCAGGGCTGGGACACGACTGCGCTGCACTCAGAGGAGGTTCATTATTCCACTCCTCAGGAGCCAGACAAAGATGGTGCCAGCTTTCAGAACCAAAAAGGCATTTTTTTGCAAACATTGTAAGAACTTCAAAGCAGACCAAGTTTTTATTTCACCTACATGAGCAGGTTCCTGACCAGAAAAAGCATCTGAAGTTTTTTAGTTATAGGACGAACTGGAAAACTCAAGCTTAAAGAAGAGTTGGCAAATTCAGCAGCAATTTGAGCAATGAACTCAATGCAAATGAGACAGAAAGGATCAGACTTTGCAAAGACTAAAGAGTACAACGTGCATGGCTGGCCTGGATGTCTCTTTTTGTTTAACAAATCTGAATTGAGCATTCTGCTTAAATATTCAGAAACAGGAACACCCCATCAAATCTGAAACAACAATGAAGGTTTGTTTTAAAGGGCTTGATTCCCAAAGCACCCAACCTGTCGTAGGCCTCCAGTGCTCTGTGCACAAAGCCTCAGAAGGTCCTCCCTGGCCCCTGCTGAGGGCTGAGAGCAGGAATTCCTGAGGAAGAGGAGTGCACACACCCACATCCAGCCTTTTCTCCCAGCAGGTATCACTGGCACAGTCCGAACCAGCACAGCTTTTGCAGTGGGTTCCCAAAAAGGAGCAGTAACAAGGGCTGCTGTTGGAATCACCTTGCAGGGAAACGCCAGAGCTCTCTCTCCACCAGACTCTCAGCAGGCAGAGATGCAGCAGCAAGCAGAGAGGTGTGTGTGTGTCTATTTTTAGGTTTTCCTTATTCTCAAGCTTAGTTCAGAGGTTGGACACACAAAAGCTGAACTGTCCCAAGAGGCTCAGGTTACTCCCAGTCTTGCCCACTCCCACATTTCCAAAGTATTTTTGTTCTACACAACCAGAAAACAGATCCATTAGGATCTTGTCCTCTGGGGCTTTCATGGCAGCTTGGACCAGCCTGGCCCACAGCACATGGAGTGTGCAGTGCCAGAGACCCTCCAGCTCACACATCCCCTGCACACCTCAAAGCAGGGTCTGGACTCACCTGGAGATGGAGGTTGGATCTTGGTCTGGGACTTCTTTGAATCAGCAGCTGCAAAGATGTCTGGAGGAGGGTCCTCGCCCCTCTCGATCTTGCACTCGAAGGCGTACAGACACTGGATGTACTGCTTCTTCAGGGAGCTGGCTGCGCTGCTCGACGTGCCCACGTTCAGGTTGGTGGCCAGCTCGCGCCACTTCTTGTTTTTGTTGACCTGCACAACCCAACAAGAGGCTCTAAACTCCAAATACCGACTGTACCTCCTCTGAGAAGAGAAATCAACCCTTCCCAGCTCACACAAAGGATGCAGTGAGGGCTAAGCAAAGCAACCCCAAAACTACTAAACGCCCTTCTTCACCTACAGAAAACTTTTCAGATTTACAGGGACAGACTGCAAATCAAATTAGTTACGAGGTCAGCTGACAGCCAGATGCAAAGACAAAGACAGTGTCACCAATCTTTGCACTGGACAAAGCAGGGAAAAAGGCCTTGAATTGGATCTGGCCACAGACTGTTCTCACCCAGACAACGGGAGAGCAGACATCTGGCTCACTTAAAGGGCGCTGGGTTTTATTTACAGAAATAAAACGGGGCTCAACGGAAATTCATGGCTTACATCTGAGCACAAAGCTGAGTTTTGTGCTGTGGGCAGCTCTGTCCCCGGCTGGGGCCACTGACCTGAGTCAATCCCCCGATCTCCTTGACGGAGATGTAGAGCCTGTACAGGTCCAGGGGCTTCCTGCCCACGGCCGGCAGGTTGGTCATGCCCATGGCCTTCTCCTCGGTGAAGGCCAGGTAACGATCCACCCACAGCTTCCTCTCGGGCTCCCCCCCCAGCTCGTACAGCTTGGTGATCTTCTCGTTGGTTGTAGTAGAGGAACTGGACTTCTAGGAGAAGGAAAGAGAGATCAGGACGGAGCGGCACAACAGCAGCTCCTCCATGCCCGAGGAGGCAGATGCCAGAACACAGGAGCACAAGTGAGAGATCTCCTGGATCTTCTTGCTGCTGGCACGGGGATCAAACCTGCAGAGCATTTGTTTTCCTTCAGGTAGCAAAGGAGGAGACCACAGGCTCAGAAACTGCTTTTTTGGTGGTTCTTTTGAAACTGGTAGCAGCAATGCAAAGAAAAACACTCCCTGAAGAACTTGTTTGCCTCCCTCTTCTGGCTTTAATACAGGATTCGTAAGAGGTTTGTTTGTGAAACAACTGCAGCACTTTAGTTACCACGTCCCAGCTGAGAGCTGACTCGCTCCAGGCCCACTCCACCAACAAACTCAGGTTTGTTTACGCTGCTTTTGGCAGTTTCACTGTGGCAGGTGATAATTCCTAATACTGAATTTGTTTTCCAAGTGAAATCCGTGACTCCCATAGGGCTGGGAAACGCTCCCCTCCATTTCTCACACTGTTCAATCCAAGTGAATATACAACACATGGCTTTATTTCCCTGGATGCTGAAGAGGATAGGAATCAATAAAAACAAAACCCCAAACATTTTACCTTTGACTTGGATTCTGCTTTGGGTGTCCCATCTGCCTTGTTGTTCATTTTAGTTGCAGGTGTTAATTTGACATCCCCGAGTCCCATCATTTCGGGGCTTGCTGCCATCCCTGGGAAGTTAAAGGAATCTTTAACACTGATTTTCCTTCCAGTGCAATGCAATCAATAAAATCCTAAAGCTCTGGCTTACCTGCAGAGTTGTTGGCCATGTTCCCCGCCATGGGGTAGGGTGGGCCCTGGGGGTTTATCATGCCAGCCATGCTGTTAATTCCCTGCCCATAAGGAGGTCCAGTGCCCATCATTCCCCCCTGATTCATGTTGGGATAACCAGGAGGCCTAGAGGAGGCAAGGAAGAAACAGACACTTACTCCACACATTAAGCATTAGGATCTTGTCTTCTGAGGAAGCAGCTTTGCTAAAAGAAACCTAAAAAGGACATGGAGAAGTGACTTGCCCCAAATCATTTTTCCAAGAGAAGAACAAAGATCAGGTGCCCTTGTAGAGCTCAGTACCCAGAGCCCAAGTCACATTCTCAAGAGAAAAGGGGATCCTTTGGAAAGCGGGACTTGAGCTGTGAGCATTTTCACCCTTCATCTTGTTCTCCTACACCCACAAACTGAGCCTCATTTCAGTTGTTAAATTGCCTTTAACCTGCAGACTCTGCAGCCCTGGGCCGTGAAGTGAGAACGCAGGGTTTACAATCATGGAATGTCCTGGGCTGGAAGTGTTATTTCCCATGTACTGCACACCTCCCACGCAGCTGTGCCTCAAACTTCTTCCTCAAAGGGACAAGCTCGGGTGCCTTTATTGGGGTTTGGGAGTTTGACCCCTTGGCAGCCACAGGTAAAAGCAGGAGGCTGCAGGAGCAGCCCTTGGGTGAGGATAAAGAGCACAGCGTCCAGTCAGACAACAAATATATCCACCAGTTCTGGGGGAACCCCATTTATGAGCACCTTCATGGCTCCCACAGCATTCTGGTTGGCCACACACACCTACTCTGAAATGGGCAATAAAGGAAAGAACAACCACAGAAAATAGTGCGAAGTTCAGAGCTGAATTCCAGCTCCTTTCCCACAGCTGCTCATCAAGGCCCTAAAAGGAAGAAGTTCCTCACACCGGACAAGCAATGCCCTGGATCACACACACGGCTGGGTGGCTGCTGGATTTAGGGGCTGCAGCACCGGGGCAGCGTCTCCAAGTCACCCAGGGAACAGAGAAGACCAGAGAGCAACATGCAAAAACAACTCAAGGGATCTCAGAAGTTAAATAATTTCACCTATGAACATTAAAAATTCCCTAAGTCTGTCATAAATGATGTAGAGAATCCTGGAATGGTTTGGGTTGGACAGACCCTAGAGATCATTCCCTGTTCTACTCCTGCCATGGGCAGGGACACCTTCCACTATCCCAGGTCGCTCCAAGCCCTGTCCAACCTGGCCTCAGACTATTCCAGGGCTGGAACAGCCACGGCTGCTCTGAGCATTCCAACACGCAGCTCCTCCAGGCTTCGCTCGCTTCCTTTTTAACACTTCAGCTTGAGAACCAAACCTCCGAGCAGGACCAACCTTCCCGGAAGCCTCTCTGAGCACCTCCCCAAGCGCGGGTCAGACGGATCTGAGGCGGGGCGGGCTCCCTGCGAGGCCTGGGCCTCCCTACCTGTTCTGGATGGAGTTGGCAGCAGCGTGCATGGCGGCGGCCGCGGCCTCCTGCGCCTTGCGGTTCATGCCGGCGGGCGGGGGGCACATCCCGCTGCCCACCTGGGGGGGCATGTTGGCCATGTTGGGGCCGTAGGGCCGGCTGCCCATGGCCGCGTGGCCCATCCTGCCCGGGGGGATGCCGCTGTACGGGGGCACCCCGCTCTGCCCGTGCATCTGGCTCCCGGCCCCCATGGGGTTCATGCTGCCCCCCATGCCCGGGCTGGGGTAGTTGGCGTTGGACATGGCGTTGTAGTTTGGCTGCCTGGGGTAACCTCCTGGGGAGAGAGGGGAAGGCAACACCATTGAACCAGTTAAGTTTATGAATCACCATAAAAATCTTCTATCAGCAAATATTTAAAGATCACTAACAGAGATGAGGGGGAGTGTTCACACCTCAACACAAAGTCAAAGTACTTGGATATAAGCCACGTAAAACGTGTTTTGACACAGCCAAGTAACAACATCGATTCAGAAGCTGCCTGAAACTCTCCCAAACCTCAACCCAGCACGGAGAGCTAAATGGCCCAGGACAAGATGGAAAATCCCACATTAACCCTTCCCAAAACAGGCAACACTTCATCATCTTCCTCTCCGAAGAGAGCCATCCCTTTGTCACTGCTACATGCGATGCACAACCTGCTTACTTCTAAATAATGAGGAAGAATCCTACTTTTAGAAGTACAACTATCCCTGAAAGCAAAACATTCCATCAGCCTCAACAGAAGCAAAGCTCTGGTTGGTATCACCCCCACATTAAGAGGGGACAAATCAAAACATTTATCATGGAATGGTTTGGAAGGGACCTTGAAGATCATCCCATGGGCAGGGACACCTCCCACTATCCCAGGCTGCTCCAACCTGGCCTTGAACACTTCCAGGGATGGGGCAGCCACATCTTCTCTGAGCAACCTGGGGCCCCAACAAGACATCAGGACAGAGAGAGAGGCCTTTGCTGGCTCAGTTCCCACCTTGAGGTCCGTACTGCCCGCCCTGGGGTCCGTAGCTTCCCATGGAGTTCTGCTGGTAGGGCCCCATGCCGGCGTGCATCTGTGCTCCCGAGGACTGTCGGGGGGATAAGGCTGAGCCGGGCTGGGGGGAGCTGTACTGGGGCATCTGGGGGTTCCTCTGCATGTACCCTGCACACCAGGAGCGAGCACATCGTTAGTGTGAAGCGTCCAGAGCTGCCACTGCACACACGTGTTCCAGGAAACAACCACCCCCGGCACTGACAAAATCCTTCCAGCAACAGCCTGGACACATTTTAGTGGTTGCATTAAGGAGCCAGTGTTATCTGAGCAGATAACAGATCCAATTTCCTGTTTTAGCCAAGAAAAAAAAACCCCTTAGTGTCACAGCAGAAGCCAGTACAGCTCTGCAAATCCTTGGGGCTTCTTGTTCTTGGTTTTTGTTCTCTGTTTGTTTTCTCAGGATGACAACTCTATACCTTCAGCCAGGGGAGCTGAAATTTTACATGCATTTTTCCCCCCAAAATCTTACTCTCTCAGAGAGGAAAGGCACACAATATTGTTGTGAGCACCCCTTGTTTTGAAGCTTAAAGTCATGGGCAAGAACATGCACAGGAAAGCACGTTAAGAAGCCAGAGAAAACATCTTACAAGCCAAAGCACCAGCTTGGATGGAACATTTAAAGGACAAACAGCCAGCAACAGCTGAATTTACTGCAAGGTGCCTCAGCACTTCAGCCTGTAATCCTGGGGCAGCTTTTCAATGCTCTCTCCCACAGAAGCTGTGTCCCCAGGCCAGGTAATTGAAACGAGCACATCCAGCTGGTGTGACCCACCTCGGTCCGGCGCGATGCTCGACTGGTTCATGGAGGGGTGCAGGATTGTGTCCGACTGGCCACTGGGCGGGCGGGGAGGCATCTGATTGCCTGTGCCACACAAAGGAGAGAGATCCTCACCAGCTGCTCACCACAGAGCCAGCAGAGTCACATCCCAGAGCCCCCAACAACCCCAGGCCACAGCGAGGAAGAACAACAGCAAGTGGTCACATCGGGCCGGCGCAATGGCACTGCTGGTTCACTAGCACCCCACCCGTCCCACTGCACCCCTGGAAAGCTGCAGACATCTCTGCCAAACAAAGGGGCTCACGGGACCTCAGTGACCACACAGTGCTGATGCTGGGCAGCTCCTCCCCTCCGGGCACCACAGTTCAGCCCCAGCAGAGCCCGGCAGGCGCGAGGTTACCTGGGACTGCAGCGGGTGAGAGGGGACCGGAGCGGGACTGAGCAACGCTGGCTGGAGATCCAACTGGGGAGGGGGAGGGTCCTCTGATGCCTGGCAGGTGAGGAGAGGTATGTGGCGAGAAAGGAGACTGAGCTGGGTTACTCTGCTCTCCTTGGCTGCTGGAAATCCCTGATGTGCTTACTCCAGGGCTCAGGGCTCCTTCGGTCCCCATGGGCAGGTCATCTATGGAACCAGACAGGTCCTGCAGGGCACAGAAACACATGAGCCAAAGACACAGAGCTGTGGGGCTGTTCTCTCACACACCACTCGGAAAGAGCATTTGTCCCCAGGCGTGTTGCACACAGGAGTCAGTGAATTCTGTTTACTCTTGGTACCAAAGGCTGCTGCAACTGCCAGACGTGTCTTATCCTGCTGCCAGTCTGAACCCAGGCGCTTCTGAGCGGGTTTGCTGATGGCCCAAACAACTGGCTAACTCTCCTACTTGCTCCTTTTAATTCAGTTTGGAGGTGGGAAGTTAAAGAACGCATCAACAGCAGACATAAAACTGCAAACACAGGAGACAGTCCATGTGATCATGGCTTGGACGGGAAACGTGGCTCAGCCTCTGAGAGACAGAAAACTCCTGCCTCACCATAATTAATTCATAAACCTCCTATGAGCTGGGAAACTACTCACTTGAGATGGATAAAAACAAACTAAACAGAGATTTAAAAGAAAACCATAAAATACTCTTCAGGGTTCCCACTTCCTTTTCTTCAAAGACAGCAAAAATTAGCAGTTACTGTGTCAACCTGTAAAGTTTAGCTTTGCTGGAAGGCAAGGCTAGAAAACACCCTTCCTCCTGCATGTATTCACCTTGGAGAAGAAAAGCACAAAAAGCCTAGGAGAGGCAAAACCTCCAATTGCCACAGCAGCAAAGCGACAGCATCAAAAACCAGCTGGCAAGTGTGAAAATGGGGATAATTCCAAGGAGTTGATGTGCAGATCCAACATGCCCAATTGTGCTGGCTGGTTGATAACAAGGTGCATCAGCTGTTCAGGCTTGGCCTGCAGTGAATGAGTCAGGGAGAGCCCAAGCCAGAGGAAGTGGCAGCGTATTTGAACAGAAAGCTGGGAAGTTGTAACTATTCCAGGGATTAGATAAAATCTCTGCCAGAGGTTCAAAGGATCACAGCAGGTGAAGAAGTGGAGGCCAAAGCTTACCAGGACTTCACTCACCCTTCCTAAGTCTTCCAGAGCAATCAGCTCTGGATCAGAAGGGTTCTGGGTGAGCCCTGAGGGAATCCCAGGTCATTTTCCCTGCACAGAATTCAGCTGAGCAGCATGAGCAGAGCCAACCTCATTTAAACCCCACGGAGAAAGGCCGAGCCAGCTGATAAATCACCTGGACACCCTGGTTTCGTTTACACTGACGGCACAATTCCTGGTTCAGCAGCAGCTCAGGGAATGTTTTCCCAGCTCTGGCAGTGCAGATGGACCTGGGACACCAGATACTGCAACTCATCAGCCCTGGGAAGCAGGAGCCCTCATTCCCAACACCTGCCTGCCAGGGGATGTGGAAAGGCTCTGACAGCACATCCAGGAAGTGGAAGTCATGGAGAAGAAGTGGAGTTATAGAGAAATAAAAGCCACAAAAGTTATGGAGAAATGAAAGCTTGGGTGACACCCAAGCACCACATCACCCCTGGGACAGGGACATTCAGGAGGACAGAGGGCAGAGCTGGGCATCAGCACCACGTTCAGCTGCTACACTGGGGCAATTTCCTCTGTTTTAATGGGATTTGATCAAATGCTTCTAACAAATGCTGGCAAATGTCACATTGGAGCTGCAGAGCCCAGACACTTGGTGGGATGATTTAGTGCAGAGCGTGTCCTCCCTCCCCTTCCATTACTGTTCCTGTTGGAGAGCTCATTTCCTGCACCACAGTCTCTGAGGTATATTTGCTTACTGCTCAAGTATTATCTTCCTGAGAAAAAAAAAAAAAAAGCTTTGTTTTACTTCAATGAAAGCTAGAAAACTGCAGAAAAAGCCTAAAAATAGTGTCTGAGATCTCTTGCAATTTTCACTACTTTCCTACTGTAACATCAAAAGCATTGCTCCTTTATGCAGCTATTTGGGTGTTTTTCCCTGGACAACTTTGACAAATCCCACATTCCTACTGCGGAAACCATCTGAAGTGGGAGTAAAGAGACATTATTTCCAACATTTTGCATTAAAAAGCATCAACCAACATAAACAATCAAGAGCAAAACACTCCTCTCCCTGAGATTTACTGCACCCAACTGCAGCCACTGATACAAGACACACAAAGAGACTCCCCCCAGAGCCAATTATGGGATCAGAACGTCCAGAAACCAGTTTAGTCCAGCCTACAACTGGATGGAAATACTGCCATGTCCCTTTAATACATGAAGGTAGCTTCAGTTTGAATCACCAAGTGCATCCACACACTGTTTTCCTCATCACTGAAATGAAGCTGGAGGCCAAACCCATTTCCAGCTTTAAAATCCACACCACCAGGAGCTTATGTGGTACAGAATGTCAGAGCAGTTAAACCTGGAGAGCAGAGGGGCAGTGCCTGGGCTGCAGAGATGAGGGGCTTTTAGGCTCAAAGGAAAAAATAAAAACACATTAAAAATGTGCACCTGAGACAAAGAGTGGCATGAAGAACAGCTACAGAGCAAGTGTGCAAGGTGAAATGTGAGCTTCCTTCCTTTATCTGGGGCTAGGTGCTTCTCCAAGGGGCAAGAGAGAAGGTTTTGGATGGAGGGAGCTCGGGATGTGAGGAGGTCACTGCTCCATGGCCTGGGCAATATTCTACATGACCTGGGCGGCCTAAGAGGGCAAGGCTTGGTAATGCCAGACAGGAAAATATCTGCGAGACATAAAATGAAGTAACGTTAAAAATGGTTTGAAAATTAACTCCTGAGAAGGGGGTAACAATCTCCAGAGCTCATGTCCTTGACCTTGCCTGTGGATCCACGCTTTAGTAGCCAAGCCCTTTGAAAACAGCCAGGTTTAATTAAGCAGGGTGGCTTTACCCCTGTGAGCAGGACCCCTCTGCACTGCTGACACCCCGTGAGGGACCCCCAGAGGAACAGCAGAGCTTCAGCTGTGCATCAGGCTCCCAGATTATCAGTTTAAATGAGTTAAAAGTGAATTACACATCCCCCTTTCCTGGCTGCTGGGACATGAGCTGAAACAGGACCATGAAAATCCAGTAACTCCTGAAGTGACTTTCACCTCCAAAGATACGTAAATTTTATGAATTCCAACAATAAAGTAATTTCCCAGCAAAGAAGGGTTCTGCCAGCACAGCAGCATTTTCTGAGTGTGTTATTCAGCAGGACTGAGCTGCTCAGGGGGGAAACTCCTGCAAGGGGAAGGAGAAAACATGGACTGGAATGTCTGAGCCCCAGCAGCTCACCAGGGGGGAGCTGGTTTCCTCCCATCAAATTCTCTCTCAAGATGTCAAAGCACCGTGGGTTAACTAAACCTAAAGGGCACCTCCAGCTCTGACACCCCCAAACCAGGGGAAAAGGAAATCCCTGCATCTCCCTCCAGGCTGATTTCAGGGCAGCCGTAGCAGAGAAGCCTTTAAAAACAATAAAACCTCATGGAAATAATGGAGACCTGCTGCCGTCAGTGGGTTCTGGACGAAGCCCAAGAGCAGAGGGCCTGGGAGGTTTTATTTGCCTCCCACGGAGCATCAGGAGCAGAGCTGGGAAGCCACGGCAGCAGCGGGAGAAGGGCTCTCCCCTTCCCTGCTCCCGCCAGCACAGCCAGGGAGCCGAGACAGGAGGTGAGGCTCGGCAGCAGCAACTCTGCCAACTCAAGGAAACGTCAGGGTCTGGAGAATTTCCTCACGTGTTTCCAATGTGTTTTTTATGCATTTTATTGCTCATCTGCCATGCAGATCAAAAACGCTGGAGGGATTCCAACTATTTCACACAGAATCTCACACTCCAGGCTGGCTGCAGCCCCAAAGCCTGAGTTTCTTCACTTGAAATACTGCCCAGTGTTATTTTGGGATGTGACCTGATAGCGGAAGCCCACGGGGACCCTGGAACGAGCGCGGTTCCAGCTGCGATTGGATGCCCGAGCCTGGCCGGTGCCGGTGCCAGCGCGGGGCTGCCGGTGCTGCTGACAAACAGGGACTCGGCCCCGACACCTCCTTTTCACACCACAACAAAACCACGCCTGAAATCACACAGTCTGGTACCCAGCCGAGGGGGCAGGGGAGTTCAGCCCTCGCAGGGAAAGGGTTGCAAGTCCTGGCATGACCAGCACAAGGAGCCGAGCGGTTTGTGCTGGAAGCAGCCGGGATTCTTATCTGGCAGCAGGAACCACCACCCCTCTCTCTGATACAGCTCATTTGTTAAACAAACAGAGATGAAACAACGAGAAATACTTAAGA
The DNA here is from genome assembly GCA_013399195.1 of Dicrurus megarhynchus. NCBI lineage: Eukaryota > Metazoa > Chordata > Aves > Passeriformes > Dicruridae > Dicrurus > Dicrurus megarhynchus. Next base: position 23,099 of record VXAD01002576.1, read on the forward strand.
TCAAGGTAACAAAATCCCAGAGGAGCGGAGAGACTCAAGGCTCCGTGTCGGCCCACCCCACTGATCTGGAAGAGCAGGAAGACTGACCAGAAAGCAAATGGAATTTCTGAGCAGGGACTGCAGCCTCCCCTGCCCATCCCCAGCCTCGGTCCTTCCACGTGGGAAGTGTGGGGGAAGAGGGAATGATCTCGGCACGATCAGATCACCAGACAGCACTCAAGGAAATGATGGTCTGAGACGAGCATGTGGTGGAACTTATAAATTGTGTAAGGCCAGTGTTTCCATAAGATGCTCACAAGCAAGACCAGAGAACAATGGCTAAATTTATTCTCCAGTTCTTTCTGAAAGGGAAAAAGCCTCTTCCTTCCTTCTAATTGAAATACCCACTTTCTATTACAAGCTCTTTTTCTGTGCAGTTGCTTTTCCACTTGCTCAAGAACTACCAACACTTAAAAATCATAAGCTTGTCCTTTTCTTCCCCTTTATTTCCACACCCAAAATACCTCAATCCTCTCTATCACAACAATCACACAGCTGACTGGCAGGATCTCCCTGCTATTTTGGGGACATGGATAGACTTGTTCCTCCTTTGGCAGCACAGACAACTGAATCCTGCATCTCATGCTCCACAAAACACTCTCTTCTGGAGACTTCCCCGTGCTCCATTCAAGCACGCCCATGGGGACACCTGGCAAAGCCAACCTGAGGTTTTCACAGATGTGACAGAAGGCTCTGGAGAGGGCCCTGCAGCCCCAGTGCCTTCCTGCTGTGCCCCTTCCAGGTTGCTCCCCCAGCAGAAACCAGAAGCTGGAGCTTGGGAACAAGTTCAGCTCCGGTGGAAACCCAGTTGATACTTTTCATCCGGAGAGATTTATCATCCAGTGTCTCCAAAGCTGACAAATCAAGAGTCAGAACAGAGATTTTCCAAGTCCTGTCCTATCCCAAAAACACACAACTTGGGCCAGGCATGACCATCACTCCCCTTGCTCTGCTCTTCTACCACCAGTTGCTGTGGAGAGGAACACGAGTCCATCTTTCCAGCACCAAAAGCACCTTCTGGAGCATTCCTGGTGTGGGGATGGGCTGGACAAGACACAAAGGGGAGGAGGAAGGACACGTGCAGGATGTCTTTCCCATAAAACCTCTCACCACATCCAGAACCTTTCTGGAGACCCTGGAAGTGGAAGACCATGGTCACCCTCTGTCCCTGAGTGCTCTGTCCCCTGTCACACTTCGGGAGGAGTGGGAGAGAAACTAAAACCATGGATTTTGAAGCTGCCAGTTTAGCTGGCCCTGATTTTGTGTGGGAAACATGTCCATCCACATTCCCAGGATGACTGAAGACAAATCAAATACATCCAAAGCCCAGCAACACGAGCCAGTGACCCCTGGCCATGCTCAGCTCCCTCCACTGCCACGTGGCTCTTGCCTACCACTCCCTGAGGAGCTGAGGAGCCTGGTTTTAGTTCATCAAGGAAGGATAACTTTTTCCTGGCATAAGAAACCGGGAATGCTCAGAAGGAAGCTCTCTGCCACACCAGCATGGGCTGCATTTCCATGCTTTAGGAAAGCTCTGTGAATTCATGGCCTTGCCTCTTCTCTTATATCCTCCTTCCAAACGGGACAAGACCAGCAGTCAGAAGGAACAAAGGGATTTATTTGCAATGAAGTCACTGGGACTGGCCCCTCAGCTATGTCCCTGGAAGCTCAACCTCTGATCTGAGCAGGGATGACGTGTGAGCAACAAGAAATCAGACAGTTCTCGAGTTCAGCAAGAGAAAAAACATCAAGATCCTGGTACCAAACTGAGTGTGCCACAAGGACCTGGGAGTCCTCACGTGCCACTCACTCATCCCCACAGTCCTCAGGGACAGGAAGGAAGTGCCAGACTTTACTACTTCAAGGGGAAAACACCTGCCCACTAAAACACACACCAGTGAGGTAACAGCAGCAAGGCTTCAGCCTCTGCTACAGAGTCCATATTCCATTCCCTTCCAAGGAGTTTCAGCTCCTCTCAGGCAGCAGCGCTGACAATTACAAACCTAAGATGGGGACTGGAACACGCCAGAGAGATTCGTGCAGCTTCCTTGCTCAAAAAAGAAGCTGAAAAGCTCATTCTTCCAGGCTGGCTCCAGACAAACTGGGAGAAGCTGCTGGCTCGAGCTGCACTGCAGGGAAGGGATCCTTCGGAGAGGAGGCTGGCAGGAGGAGGGGCTCGGTGCCACACGAGAAATTTTACTCTGATTGCAAAAATAAGCTGCTGTTCTAATCCAGCTCAGTAAATCTAGGTGAGTCTGGTCGGCTGGCAGAGAGCAGGCACAGAATGGAGCAGGGAGGAGGACAGAGGGAAGTGCTGCTGGCTCTGCCACATTCCTGCACCGGGAGCCTTGCGGAACAGCCGGCGCTGCTACCGCAGCAGCCATTGATTTTTCAGAGGTCGATACTCCACTCCCACAGATCTCCTCGGCAGGAGCTTTAATCACATCTCCTGCTCCTACCCTGTGCCACCCCTCCTTCTCTTCCCCCTCCAAATAAAATAAAAGAAAATAAAAGAAAATAAAATATATTAAAAAAAAAAGGGGAGGGCGAGGGGGCTTTCCTCCCCCTCTGAGCACGGAGCAGATGAACAAATCTCATCTTCTCAGTCTTTGGAGAGCAGAGATTCAGAGCTGTAGTTGCAGCACAAAGTAGAGAAGGAGTAACATGATTCATCCACAGAACAAGATGTCGCTGGAGGGAGAACCCGCCATGTGGAAGGGCAGCATTCCCACCCGGAGAGTGCTGGGCTCTTCCGCAGGACCCTGGGAGATGCAACAGCCAAACCCCACACAAGAGTTTCCATTTAACCCTTTGGAGGCTGCTCAGCTGCTGAAAAGTACTCCCAGCTTTAGGTAAACATTGGTATGACATCAAACATCCAAGGCAGCAGGAAAACGCGGAATTTCTCCGGGCAGAGCGGTGTCACTTCAGCTGTCCCAGAAGCTGTCCCGTCCATCCAGCAGTGCTGCCACACGAAAGGTGAAACCTCCAGCTCCTACAGCAACACTGACCCCAAAACAAGCTGCAGGAAAGAGGCAGGAGGATCCTGGGCACAGGACAAAGCAACATGGCAGCAGCACCAGAGGATGCTCTCACTGGATTTCTGGACGTTGTGGGGATGCAGTCGATCCCATCAACAGGAAAGGCTGGTCTTGGAAAAGGCAGGTGCAGGAGGGAAATGAGTGCAGGCCTCAGCTGACAGACCTGTTTATTCAAAGAGCTTTTGTTTTCCTTCTGCAGGATTTTACGTCTCCTCATCCAAGTCTGAAGACAAATTCCAGCTCACACAAAACACAGAATCATGGAGGAGGCAGGAAGTCCCCCTTCCACTGCCAGCCACGAGGATATTCCCATTCCCCAGCTTCTCTGGAAGGCGCTTTCCAGGCTCATGTTCCACACACTGAGACTCCAAAGCATTTAGTCATCCCAGCATGTGACTCTGCCACCGTGCCAACCACCCCAGCCAGGGTGGGCAAAGGGAAGCAGCAAAGGCAGGAGGCCGAAATTATTACAGAATTAAAAAGGCCCCTGCTCAGGCAATACTTTGGATTTTAAGATAAATCAGCTTTTAGAATTCTCATCAGCCTCTAAACAATTAACAGTGACAGGATCAATTTCTAAAAAAGGAGGAGGAAGATTTTAGAATGGAACAAGATTTCTAAGGTCTCAGGCACTTGCAAGCATGGTGAATCCCGTGGTCCTTTCCCTGGAAGGTGTCCCTGGCCATGGCAGGGGGTTGGAACTGGATGATCTTTAGGGTCCCTTCCAACCCAACCCACTTTGTGATCCTGGACTGATTCTAGGAGACAGCTGGAAGCTGGCAGCTCCTTCCCAAACTCCGTGGTACCTGTGGGAAGGCAGCGATGGCCCCTTGGCACTGGGGCATCTCCAGAGAAACCACTTCCATCCAGAGCTGTCTGCAGTGCTGCCCAGGCCTGGGGGGGCTGCTCCGGGTGGGATGGGGAGGCTGGAGACACGTTTGGAGAGGATCAGGGAACTGCTCCTCTCTCCTGGCTCAGAGCGGTGAGCAGGCACGGGAAGAGGTAACATATCCATGGAAACCTGGCCCAGGCCAGGCGCTGCCCTCGGGGTCAGGGCGCCAGAACAGTCCATTCCTGGAGATGTCACTTCTTGTCAGTTCAGGAAATTAAACCATTTTTTTCTTTCCTTAAATAGAGGCTTCTACTCTACAGATTCAAAACTGTAATAAAAGCCAATCATACAACACCTCCCATTACCAGGACTGGTTTGGGAGCCCGGTGTGACCCATCCCAGCCCATGGGAGCAGCTGAGCCGTGGGCCCCTGCCATGCCCCACACGTGGGCACCATGTGGAAAGAGTTTTCCCTGTGGCATTTATGATCCCACATGTCTCCAAGACAAGTCAATCCAGCGTGCCAGAAGCACAGCAAGAGGGAAATGATTCCTGTGGAGCGAGAGCTCAGGTGTGGCGGCGTTTAAAGCACCACAGGGTTAAACACCTTCAGTTATCCCTGCAGCTGCTCCACGCAGCAGAGGAAGGTCACACCAACACGGCCCCTCCCTCCCAGCACGGTGGGGTCACCCTCTGGCAGGGTTCAGCTGGGACGGAAAGGGCAGAGGACGAGGATCAAACGTCCAACGTCAGACTCACAAGAGGCTTCCACACCTTTTAAAGGGTCTCCAATGACGCCAAGTCAGCAGCAAAAAGGAAGCGAAAGCCTGATTTCCCTGCCCTGCAGCAGGAGCTGCTCGGCGAGCAGAGGGTCACCCTCCACGGGAGCTCTGGCGCGGGAGCGGCTCCGGATCCTGCGGCAGCGCAGGGACACGTGTGGCAGAGCACGGAGCGCTGCCCGGGATCCCTGACCAGAATGGGTCACCCTGCAGCAACCTCCTGCTCCAGCACTGACCTTCCTCACCCCCGTGGCTGGGCCTGAAGGAACCAGAGCCCGTCCTGGGCCGGGGGAGCTCCGGCCCCGCGCTGGGTCCTCGGCTCCGCGTCCTGCGGGGTCCGGCCCCGGGAGCGCTGCGAGGCGAGGGAAGGGCTGGGGTTTGGGGAATGTGAGCGAGGCGCAGGCAGGAAGCTGAGCTGAGCTGCTCTCGACCAGAATAGAAACAGGAAACGAGCCCAGCATCGAGCACAGCGCAGCTCCCGCGCCCGCGGCTCCGGCAGCGGCTCCCAGGGGATGGATGCTCGGTGCGGAGAAGGGGACGAGCTCCCGGGGTGGGGAGTTCCCCCCGGCACAGGGTGGGATTAGCTCCCTTCAAACCCCGAGGAAGGGGTGGGAGGAGAGAATTGCCACATGGACACACAGCAAAGCTGCCCTGGGCCAGGTCCGAGGTGCGAAAGGTGTCAGCTGGAAGGTCGGGGTGGCTCTGGAGCAGCATTCCACGCTCTCCACAGTTAATAAAATATAAACACTTGGAAAAAAAGGCACAACCTTCTCAAGGAACCATGCAGAGATGGGGGGCACAGTAGCACAACAAGAAAACCTTGGGCAGAGGAGCACTGAACAAGGAACAACACATTTCTAACTCCCACCACCACAACTTGGGATAAAAACCTTCAGATCGGCACAAACTGGAATGCAGGGATCTGCACTGCCAGAGCTTCAGGTGCTCCTGGGGGAAGCCTCGGGGTGCTGGTGGCTTTATCTGCATATCCACTGTGCTGCCCTGCTTTGAAATGCACACATTGCTAATCCCTCTCCTAAGGCAAGCAATAAGCTCAAAAGGCCAAATACAAACCAAACAGAAGCAGGAAGTCCCATACGGAAAGAGAAAAAAGGAGAGGGGAAAAAAACAAAGGTTTGAAGTGACCAGCAGATTCAACAATAAAAGGTTCTTTTTCCCTGCCCCCTGAAAAAGTTGTCAAAATTGTTCATTTTAAAGTGTAATTTTAAGGAAACAGGCTGCCTCCCTCCCTCTGTGGCAGCTCTGACAGTTTTTTGCTGCATTTCAGCCTGTTGCATCGATTATTTCCAGGTCAGGGGACGCAGCTGACAGAGCTCAACTTTATTCCACTTCAAGCACTCCCAGAGCAGCTGAAATGACCAGTTGGAAAGAATGGAAAATCCAAGCAGTGCTTCCTGACAACCGCCAGTGTCCAAACGCAATAACTGCTTGACTCAGGGAGAGATAATCAAACCAAAACCACCCCACAGCTGCTGGGGACATTCACTGACAAGATTCTTCTGCCAAAGCCCTGCAGCCTCATTCCTCTCCCCACCCAACAAAACCAAATTTTCTTAAATCCACAGTACAAAGACCCAAGGCCAGAATCCACAACCAGAAGTTAAACATGGACCAGGGATGTTTTCAGCTGGTTATAATCCTTTCTGCCATTGACAAGACACTTTTCAGACCAAAATTCAGAGATGAACCAAAGTGAGACATCACTGAATAAACAAAATAGTTTCCCAATAGTGCAAAACAGCAAAATACTGAGGTTAAAACTATTCTCACTCTGCAACAAGATGAAAATAAACTGCCCAGGACAGAGGGGATTTCTCCCTCAGGCTCACCAGTACACTGACCAAACTAAGGACATTCTGGGGTGGGAATTCCAAAATTTTTGCTCCAACCGCCCAGTTTGCTGCCACAAAAATTCAAACATAACCTTGCTGTGTCAGGACCTCCAAAACTCTGCCAGAATCTGTCCTCCTGGTTTATAAATGGCTTTTGGGGCCAACCTGGAAGCTCAAACACCAGAGATGCCAGCTTCTGTGGCTGGGGAGGAACGAACAGCCTGGTGGGAGCCACTGCCCCATGCTCCACATCCATCCCAAAGACATCAGGAACTCCTTCCAGGCAGCCCATGAGACAGAGACTGGGGCAAGGTAAAACCTGTCCCATATTCCACAATGGAGAAAATCCCTCCCAACAAACCCTAAGCTCCAAAGAACTCTGCAGCAGAGCTGATCTGCAATGCACACCCAAATGGATGTTCCAGCACCCAATTTGCCTCTCCCGGAGCTGCTACCAGCAGCTTCCATGGCTGCACAGAAGGAAGTTATTACCTGGAAATGTTTGACTCCTTCAGCCTCAAAATCCAAGACTCAAAAGTTAAAGGCACCAAATAAACTGGATACGACTCTCCAGGAAGAAATTTTGCTAAGGAGAAGAAACTTGGGAATCTCCTGGGAGAAACAGATTTATCCCAAGGATTACTATTCCTCTATTACACCCAGACACAAAAGACTACACTTCACTTCTCCTGTGCAATTGCAATCTAAGTTTAGTTTGGCTGCAATCCTGATGGAGCCTCCCTTGGGAAGCAGTGAATTTTATGGAGAAATTCCTCACCTTGCCTGCAACAGGAAGGGAGAGCAGCCAGGACACTCACAGGGATGCAGAGCTCTTTAAAAGGCATCAGGGAGCCCCGGTTAGCTCAGGAGAAAGTTCAGTTAATGACACAACAATCAGGACTGGGAAGGGATCCTGAAGGCCCCACCCAGAAAGATCCACAGGACATTCCTCAGGCAGATCCCAAAAAAGCCACAGGAGCTGAACAACTTGACAGTGTCCCCGCCAGGAGATCAGCACCTCCTGAAAGGGTGATGGATCAGCCAAAGAAATATTCCTCCTTCATTGCTTAGAATTCCAACGTGAACACTGATGTAAAGGCCCAGGACTGAGTACACAAATTTAACACTTCCCAAGAACCTAAAAAGCAGGAACCTCCTTTTCCTGCTGGGGTTGATCTGTGTTGAATTAAAGATGATGCATGGCATGCTTTGCCCCCATTCCAGGATACCCAGTGAGCTATTCCACCCACCCACCACCACCACCCAGGCTGGGGAAAGGGCTCGGGACTCCGGAATAAAATTAAAAGCCCACAAACAAACTCTGCTCCTCTAAGTCATCCATAATGGCAAAACAGGGATCTGGGAATCCTCCTGAGCAGGATAAAACTTTCTCAACTAGACAGACTGAGCAATATCAAGAAGATAAAAAGAAATTGATAGTGCCCTTCCATGGAGCTCTTGTGTTCCTGAGCATCCCCAGGCCAAACTCCGTGCAGGAGATTGATCACTGCAAACTGAAACAAGGAGTTGGCTGCCAGCATCCCAAAGATCCTGCCTTTCAACACCCCACAGCATCCCTGTCTGAGGCCTTTCTCAGCTGGTGCTGCTCTTGCCCTACAGGATCCAAGCGAGACAACAAGGAATTATGAAAGAGGTGCAAGGGAGTCTCCTTTTTTTAATTTTTTGCCTACTAAGGAAGAGAAAGGCCAAAAATATACCAGGGTTGGGTAAGCTAAAGACTGCTTGATTTCTTAAATGCAAATTATTTGGTGGTAAAGCCAGGAAAACCAGATATTCCCTTGTTTCCAGGTTCCTCCACTCCTGCAGCTGAGATGGATTTCTTTTCTTAGACTACTCGGGAGAAGGGACAACTTGAAAAGGGCCAAATATATTTAACCACAAGGTATAAAACAAACTCCCACTTGGTGCTGAGAAGGAGCCACTTCTGCAAAGCCTAGTTACTAATGCCTATAATCCGAGTCAGAGGGATCAGTAGGATTCAGGAAGGCTCCATCAGCAGAGCCCCTGAAAGGACTTCCCACCGTTCTGAGCTACAGCAATTTCTTCAATTACTTCAGTGGCTTCACTTCTCCTGCGCTGCTCGCCAGAAGATGGGTCACATGGAAGAACTTGTGGAGAGGCAGAGTGGAAAGAAACATGCTATTTAAAAAGATTTTTTCTTCCCCAGGCCTCAGAACAAATTAAATCTTTGTAATCAAGGTCCAAAAGGCAAAAAAATAAAAAAGAGGAAAAAAAAAAAAAGAGGAGGAAAGAAAAAATCAACAACCCACAACTACTCCCATTAGGTGGTCAGAACCAGAATCACTTTGTATTTTGGGTGACAATTTGTACCCACAATCCGAAGGCATTATTTCAAGGGGCTCATAACAAAGCTGTTCTCATCGCTGGGAGCAAAAATAACTCAGTTCTACACACAGCTCACTCCTCTGGCCAATCCAGCTGCGGCTCCCAGCACTGGCTTAGCCACTGGCTAAAGAAAAATAGAAAAGCTCACTCACTTCCTACGGGTTAGAACAAAAGTTACCAGCAAAATCAGAACTCAGCAGCTCCAAACTTTTCTTCCAAGCCAGAGGCACAGACCAACTCGTGCAAACTAACCTAAACTTTTAATCCTTCTCTGCTTTCTTGATGTTTGAACACAAAATTAAACTACTCTGGCCCAACACCTGCTGGAACGCTGGGCACTAACTTCATCCCCAACTGGTCACTGCACACCCAGCAAGCAGATTTAGGATGCCAAAGGAAATCTAATTCTCCATCTGCCAAGGAAGGAGCTACATGGGACTGATCTTCCTCACTCCAAGTACCAATCAATTTGTCTTTTCCACCAACTGTTCAGTCAGACTGGACCAGAGAAGCTTAAATCAGCAGCATAAGGATCCAATGAGACAGAAAGGCAGTGGTGCTCCAGTGCCAACCACCAGTGCCACAGTGGGACAAGGAACAGGAAAATAAGGCAAAAATGAGGATTTTCCCTGGAGGTCAGGGCCTACTCTGAGAGCAGTCAGGCACCTCAGACACTGCACACGGAGAGCTCACAGAATGAACTGCTTTAGGCAGAACCTGCAGACCAGAGCACTCAGGGTTAAACTTCCCTCTCAAATCCATTACTTTTGTAAATTACATTCAATCTCCAGTGGGAAGCCAGAAGCTAATGACTTAGTAAAAAGCACAGGCAGCCTCCATCATTCCCATTTCCACGTGGAATACTACCAGTGTTCATTTCTCCTGCTGTGCTCCTGATTGCCCTCGGCCCAGGCCCCACTCACCGGCAGGCTGGAAGGTCTGGACTGAAGATTCAAGTTCATGTCTTCTTGCCCTTTACTGGAAGCCATTGAGGGAGCAGAGGATGCCTGGGACCCAAATGAGTCTTGAGATAACTCCTGAAACATCAAGAAACACACACACACAAAAAAAATCACAAATGGGAATACAATGAAGCCTCTGTTGGAATCACTCTGGGATATTCTCACATTGTGGAAGATTTATGTCCCCGTGGTGACATTTGCCCAAAACAGGAGGTGAGAGCCAGGACTCCAAGCCAGCACACACAAACACTGCCCAGCTGCTGCTCAGAGCCAGGAGTACAGGTCTAAGGCCGTGACAGAAGAGCCATTCTCAGCTTTCCCTTATCACAGACTCCAGAGATCGCAGGCTGTCCTGGATCTGCCCACTGCTTCTTCACCTTCACCATCCCACCCTCGCTCCAAGTACCTCGTTACACAAACGAGGCAAGTCAATTAAAAACTTCCACTTCTCAGAAGCTGCCCTGCATGTGTTGCAGTGTTTGCTGAAAGGTCCCAGCCAGCTCTGTTTCTCCTCCCCAAAGCCAAGTTTTACATTTAAGAGCAAACTCTTCCCTCACCCTCCACGTGTGGCTCTGCAAACTGTGCTCTGCCATTGTGCTAAACCAAGGACCTCTGGGAGCACCTGGAGAACTCCCACAGAGCAGCATGAAAACCATTCCATTATGGAATCCTCTACACTGGTAAACCATCACTGAGGTTGGAAAAAAACCTCCAAGGCCATCAAGTCCAACCTGTGTCCAATCCCCACCTTGTCCCCAGCCCAGAGGCCTGAGTGCCACATCCAGTCCTTCCTTGGGCACCTCCAGGGACGGGCACTCCAAACCTCCCTGGGCAGCCCCTGCCAAGGCCTGACCACCCTTTCCTTGAAGAAACCCCTCCTGAATTGCCCACCAGCAGCATTTTCTCCACGACAGCCTTTAAAACTGCAGTATTAGCATGGCTTTGCTGGGTCCCACACCTGTGAGCCACAGGAGAAGTCGCCGGGCTTGACCATTTTGCCCCACCCGGTTTGCTGCGTGCAGTCCAACCAATTTCCACGCACAAAACAGAAGACGTGCCCCGGTGTTTTTTAAAAACGACTCGGAGAGAAGGAAGCGGAGCGGGAGGCGGCCTACCTGAGGCGGGGGGAAGCGTTGCTGGGAGTAGGACGAGGGCTGCTGCGGCGGCTGCGCCGGGGGGTACGACGAGGAGGGCTGGGACAGGGCCGAGGGCGCCGCCGGCTGGGACTGCTGCTGCTGGTAGGGCGCCTGGGACTGCTGCTGGGAGTAGGGCGGCTGGCTCTGGGCGTGCTGCTGGCCCGAGGGCGGCTGCTGGGGGTACGGGCTGGGCGACTGCTGATGGGGCGGCTGCGGCTGCTGCTGCGAGTAGGCCGGCTGCGAGGCGGGCAGCGGCGGGGCCTGGGGCTGGGCCTGCTGCTGCTGCTGCTGCTGATACGAAGGCTGAGAGTGAGGGGTCTGGGATGGAGGCTGCTGCGAGTACGGAGGCTGCTGCTGCTGCGGGTGAGGGCTCTGCTGGTTGTAGTAGGGAGTCTGGCTCTGCTGCCCATACGCGCTGGGGCCCTGCTGCCCGTACGGAGGCATCTGCAGAGGGAGAGACGGAGTCGCGCCCGTCACCAAGGTGTTTCTCACACGCGCGCAGATTCTGCTCGAGAAGCAGGAATTCAGAAACCTGTGCAGAGCAGTAATGCGCTGGAAATGCCACCACCCAGATACTTCCCAAACAACAGCAGAAGTCGCTCGTGTGTGACATTATTCTTGGCAGTAACCAAGTTTTAACAGGCATCATAGCTAAGTTTTTAGGGATCCCTATCTGACCGCCCTTCAACAAAAGTAACGTTGAAAGGAAAGACTGCCCGCTCCAACAAAAAAAAAAAAAAANAAACCCCCCCCCCAAAAAAAAAAAAAAAAAAAAAAAAAATTGCCTTTTGAATCCTGCAAACAGTCCGGCAGGCGCCACTTGCATCATGTAATGAGCCAAAACTGACCTGGAGTCATTTCTTGTGCAAAGAACAGCTGTGTCTCCAACACAGCACAGCAGAGAGAGGATCTCCCTCCCCTGCTATTTATTTTCCCCTTGTTGGAGTCACCGCTCTGCCACTGCCTCTCTTGGAGGCAAAGATTCCACAGGCTATCGATCCCACCTGGACCCAGGTGTGGCACAAAACGCCGCCTGAAGAAACGCCACATTTCCTAAATAACCGAGTCCAGCCTGGCTGGAGGGCCTCAGCCCGGCTGGAACAGCCTGCGGAGCTCTGAAGCCGTACCTGCTGCGCGTACGAGATGCTGCCCATCGCGCTCTGCGTCCTGCCCTGCATCCCCATGGGGTATCTCTGCGGGGTCTGCGGCCCGTAGGGCTGCCCGGGGTAGCCGTGTCCCTGCTGCGGCCCCGCCTGAGGTCCCTGCTGCTGCGTGTAGGGGTTGTTCCCTCCGTAGGGCTGAGGCCTCATCTTCCCCATCTGATCCATCGGGCTCGACGGCTGCAAGGCAACACGGGACACGTGAGGCACATCCACAGACACACAGGAACTGCTCATTTCAACGTCTGAACGTCCCAGAAACCCCAGGAAAAAACTTCAACAAGCTGGCACCAAGGAGAAGCTCGTCTGCCTCTTCCCAGGTGCCGGACCCCAACAATTCCAATATTTGGAATTACAGCAGGATTCCTGCTGCCCTCCCGAACCCACCATTCCACCAGGAACAAGCCCAGTGAGAAGTCATTCAGTGCTGACATCTCTCCCGTGGCAGGACTGGAACAAGGGGGGAAGGATCATCGAGACAGATCAATTATCAGTGTAAGTGGCTTTTCCCCAGTGTAGGTAGTATTTCAGTGTCCAGATATTCCACAACAAGGTAAGTTTAGGCTGAAAATTTAAATATTCACAAGAAACACTGCTTCTTTCACGTATAACAAGGTCTCCCAAAACACTACAGGCGGTTAATTTACACTTATGCATTTCAATTAATGCACATTGATGCAGTAACACTGGGCAGTGCTGCCGACATCCACAGTCTTCAAGACTGCAGTTTTATTTTTGAATATTTTTTTAACATGTGCTTTGTGTCTGCTGCCTTACGGAGAATAAAGAGTTTCTAAATCAAATTTATTCAGATGCACGTAAAAAAATTTGTCAGCCTCGAAAGTCAGGTCCCTGAGCTTTAGAGCAGAGGCAATGAGATGAGTGAATAAATGCAACTTTCCTTGGACTTCTTAGTCTGTGCTACCCCTGCCTGGAGCCAAGATTTAGGAATAGTCAATCGAATTTCCTGAAAACACTATAAACCTCAACACTGTAAACCTCAAAGCAGGGCTTTTTCACCTTGGCAGTTATTCCCCCACTAGAGAAAGGGCTGTTCTGGCGTGGTGACCTCCAAGTGAATCCCAGCACAGTCCTTCACCTCCATCCCTTGGACTGAATGGGAATCCTTCCCTGAGCTCCTGGTGACCTAACTAATCCCAATTAGATGTTTTCCACAGATCACCATGACAATGGACTCTCTATTACACCATCCCTTCCTGCCACCAGCCCTGGGGTGCTGTTTGTACAGATCCACCCTCTCTTGCTGAGCTCAGGTGCTTGAGGAGTGGCACTACAGGTCTGCACAAGCACACAGCACACACAGCTCAGGCTGGAAAACCCCACAGAATCCCGGAGACCGGAGCAGGATTTCACTGATGTTTGCAGAATCCACCTTCTCAGGGGAAAAA